>JADRCD010035460.1:0-15517 GCA_019843815.1 Montemys delectorum
CCTATTATCCTTAGGTTTGGTCTTCTCATTGTGTCCTGGATTTCCTGGATGTTTTGGGTTATGGTCTTTTTGCATTTTGATTTTTCTTTGACTGTTCTGTCCATGTTATCTTCTGCCCCTGTGATTCTCTCTTCTATCTCTTGTATTCTGTTGGTGATGCTTGCATCTATGTTTCTTGACTTTTTCCCTAAGATTTCTAACTCCATGGTTGTCTCCTTTTGTGATTTCTTTATTGTTTCTACTTCCATTTTTAGGTCCTGAATGGTTTTACTCAGTTCCTTCACTTGTTTGTTTGTGTTTTCCTGCAATTCCTTAAGGGCTTTTTGGGTTTCCTCTTTAAGGGCTTCTATTTGTTTACTTGTGATCTCCTGTAATTCTTTATGGGATTTTTTTGTTTCCTCTTTAAGGACTTGTACCTCTTTACCTGTTTTCTCCTGTATTTCTTTAAGGGAGTTATTCATGTCCTTCTTAAGTTCCTCTGTCAGCATTGTGAGATATGTCTTTAGATCCAAATCTTGCTTTTCTAGTGTTTTGGGATATCCAGGGCTTCCTGAGGTGGGAGTACTAGGTTCCAGTGAAGCCAAGCAGTCTTGGTTTCTGTTGGTAGGATTCTTGCATTTGCCTTTTGCCATCTCTTGATCTCTGGTGTTAGAAGTTCTTGGTGTCTCTGACTAGAGCTTGACCTGTCCTTACCGCCCTGCAACTGCCCTTCGACTCCTGAGTCCTGTGCCTCCCAGCTGTTCCCGCCTTAGAAAGGAACCAGAGAGAAAATGGCGGATCTTACCTGAGTACTTGGGCTGAAGCCCGCCCTGGACGCAGGCCCTCCGCTATCAGGCAGGGGGCAGAGATGGTCGCTGATCCATCTCTGTCACTCGGAAGCTGAGAGGATCCTATCCCTGCAGTCCTGCGACTCCCCTGCAATTCCTGAGGCCTGTGCGTCCTGGCTGGTCCCGCCTTAAAAAGGCACCAGAGAGAAAATGGTGAATCTCACCTGAGTCCTTGGGCTGAAGCCTAGAAGTTATCTTTCATAAATGAAAAATCTCCTGAGCCTTGTCTATCAGAGTTCTGATATAGAGTTTAGTCTAAGACAGTCATCTCAGGAAGATCATCTGCTTCTTATTAGCTTTTCGTATGATGGCTCCTTACAAATGAGGAAGACACTCATGTAGACTATGTACACTCTAATGCCACATTTGTACTTTGGCTGTTCTTCTTACCTGGATATTGGGAGTATGTGTGTAGTAATTAATTTTAAGAATCGCAACACAAGGTCACTTCCTCGCATTACACCATTTATGTTCCAAGATGAAAGACACACACAGACTTTACATTATAATTTTTTCCTTATGTAGCACAATAGCTGGGCAGCTGCCTACCATTCATGCTGTTATATTCAACATTCCTATCAATTACCCAAGTTATTACTTACTATATTTCATCTAGGCTGCTCTTAGCTCCAATTGTCCAACCTACATGCCCACATTTTTGTGGCTCACCTAGCCCCTGGTGGCTCTCCTTTCTCTTCTCCTGCATGTTTATCTTCTATTCCATGGCTACTATTCCTTCTTCCTCTCTTGTGGTCTCAAGCCTGTGAAATCTTTTGTGTTATCCTAAGAGACAGGGGGCATTTGCTGCTATGTTCCCACTGCCATGCTTGCAGTAGGAAGAAATCACCACAATATTCATCCTTCAAATGGTCAAAGAATATATTAGAAAATATGTCAAAATAATGTAAAAGCCAGAGAAAGTAGTAACATGTCATGATGTTAATACTCAGAACCTTGGCTAATCTAGTCCATCATAGTAAATCACAATCCAGCCTGGACTACCACAGTGAGAAGCTGCCTCAAAACAAAACAAAACATAAAATCACATAAAATCAATGAGATCAGACTTGATAAATCTTGGGCTCTGTCTATGAAGATATAAACCTCTCAGATCACACACAGTGGAGAGGTCATGGATTTAAGCATACATGGACATAATGGATACTTTGTTTTGTTCATTGCAGATATTGGAAATACTGGTGCTACTAGATGCCACACAGGTAGTAAGAACTCCAGTGTCAACTGCATGGCCTTCCCTGGGGTCATATCACAGCAATAATCCCTATAGAAGAGTTCCACTCTACTGGAGGCCAATCTGTTACTAGGAACCCCAGGTAAGAAATGGCCAGTCGACAGCTAATACTCCTTAACCCCTGCCAATTTCTCAACTTTCCTAGGCTCTATATTTTTGATAACAACCATGACAGAAGATTCTTGCTCCAAGGGATTCAACATTAGTACTAAGTATCTCAGGTGAGTGCAAACAAAGGGGCTGCTCCAGTTTTTAAAACAGATAGATTCAAATATATAATCCTCAGTAGAGAAATCTCAAATGGCCAAGAGACTCTTAAAGAAATGATCAAACTCCTTAGGTAACAGGTAAATGAAAATCAAATATACTCTGAGATTCCATCTTATACCCATCAAAATGGCTAAGATTAAAACCAAATGTGACTGCTCCTACTAGTGAGGATGTGGTTCACAGCAAACACTACTGCATTGAGGGATGGAGTCCAAAATTGTACAGCCACTTTGGAAATCAAAATGGCGTTTTCTCAGAAAAGTGTAAATTGATACACCTAAAATGGATGGAACCAGCAAATATCACCCTGAATGAGATAGCCCAGACCCAAAAGGACATGCTTGGTTTGTACTCACTTATAATAGTGTATTAATCATGAAGTACAGGATAAGCATACTACAATCCACAGACCCAAAGAAGCCAAATATTAATGAGGACCCAAGAGAGGATACTTGAATATTCTTCAGATGGGAAATAAAATAGTTATCAAAGGTGGATGGGAGAAGAGAACTGAGTAAGAAAATGGGAATGGGACTATGGAATCAGGTGTATGGAGAGCAATGGCATCTGTAGCAACTGTCAGATACACGGAATTGGTGAGGCCACAAGAGTCTATAGGGAGACTCTGACTGAGTCTCCTAGCAGTGATGGAGATAGGGCCTGAATTGGAGACAAGAGTCTATAGGGAGACTCTGACTGTGTCTCCTAGCAGTGATAGAGATAGGGCCTGAATTGGCCACCTCCTGTAGCTAGGCAGGACTCCCAGTGGAGAGATAAATACAGCAATCCACCCACAAAACGTTTGATCCACAATGTGTCCTACTTAGAATTAATACAGGTACAAAGAGATTGAGGGAAAGGCCAACCAGTGGCTGGCCCAAATTGAGATCCATCTCATTATTAGTGTTACTCAGTTATGCTTAAAGACATTATCCTATTCTAACCATCCTCTGAAAGCTCAACTCAGCAGCAGCCAGTGGAAACAGATGAAGAGATCCACAGCCAAACAACAGATGGTGCACACATAGTCTTGTGAGAAAGTTAGGGAAATGATTGAAGGACATGAAAGGGATAATGACTTCAAAGAGAGATGAATAGAATCAGCATAACTGGAACTTTGGGGCCTCCCATAACCGGAAGCACCAAGAGAGCAAGCATGGGTGCCTAGCACATATATATGAAATGTGCAGCTTAATCTAAATATTGGTCTCTTTACAACTGAAACAAGGGCTGTCTCTGAATCTGTTGCCTATCTGTGGATACCATTCCCAAAATTGGGCTACCTTGAGGCCAGTGGTAGAGGAAGGTCCAATTCCTGCAGAGATTTGATGTGCCGTTATATGCAGGGGAACTTCCCCTGGTGAGAGGATAAGGAGAAGGGGAATAGGGTTATTAAGTGTGGGATCTGAGGAGTGGGAGTAAAGAGGCTGATAATGGGATGCAAATTGAATAAATCTATTAACCAATAAAGATAAAAGACCTTTGGGAGAAGGAAAAATGGACTTTCCAATAGAAGATAACAGGATGGACTAACCTTTCATGGAAGAAGGGGATTCAAGATTTGGGTGCATCTATCAGAGATTATATATAGAAAGGATGCCTGAGAGGTTCAAGGAGAATTCATACCTCTTGGGTTATTCCCATACTCTTAATGGGTACTGTGTTCACATTAACTATGTAGCTTCTCACCTTATCTTGTTCTCTGACATTGGTGCTTCTCTGTTTCCATGTTAGCATTCAGTTCATATTTTCTAACACAGAACCTTGCATTCCTTCTGTCTTCCTGAATTTGAGACTGTTGCTTTTATAATACGCTCAGGACACTAACATATGTTTTTTGTTAGTGACTCTTCCCAACCCTGGTATTTTCCACTCTGTGTAGGTGACTGCACCATTTGCTCTACCTGTCTCGGACCTGATGCTGTCTTTGGGCCTGAATGCTGGAGGCTTTCCATGGAGATCTCTGGCCTGGCTTGTTGTAAGAGCCCTTGCATGGCAGGACATCGTTGGACACCACTGAAGAGCTGAGAATGGGTGTGGGCCCCAGGGTGGCAGTTGCCCCGGACCAAAAGGGAAAAGGGAGGGTGGGAAGAGAAGGCGCTGGGATGTTTCTCACTCAGGTGAGAGTCCTTGGTCTGGTTTGATGGTTGAAAATGTTGGGAGGCTTTCCTGCAGGAGAATAGAGGTAGTTCTTTAGGGGAAGGCCTATTCCATTGTTCCAGTATGGCAAGTAGTCAGATGACTGTGGGTAGAGTCCAGTCAGAATACTAGGAGCTTAGGACATTGCCCTACATGAATGATCTACAGGATAATGGAGGCCTCATTGTGTCAGGCACCTAATGTCTGGGGGCATTGCTCACTGTTCTGTCCCTTATAGAATTTTCTACTCAGCCTCTGGTGTAAGCCTTGCTCAACCAGAACACGACTGCATTTCACAGTCCAACATACTTCTAATATTTCTTCTACACACTCAAACATACACATATACACAAACACACTACATGGAGAGAGAGAGAGACAGAGAGAGAGAGGCTCACAGAGATTCAGAGGGCAATGTAAATAATATTTGTGATTGTTCAATTAAAAAGAAGTTTTTTTGGAGCCTATCTTAGTTAGGGTTTCATTGCTATGAAAAGACAAAATGGCAAAGGCAACTCTTATAAAGGACAACATTTAAGTAGATCTGGCTTACAGTTTCAGAAGTTCAATGCATTAGCATTATGGCAGGAAGCATAGCAACAAGCAGACACACATTGTGTTGAGGGAATGGCTGAGAGTTCTACATCTTTATCTGAAGGCTTCCAGGGCAAGACTTGCTCCACTGGTAGTTAGGAGAAGGCTCTCTCTGCCACACTAGCAGGCTTTTGAGCATAAAATCATGTAAACTTCCTACACACTTTCTACAACAAGGCCACACCTCCTAATAGTATCACTTCCCCTTGACCAAGCATAATCAAACCAGCACAGGACCATTACATTTGAATGTTAATTAGACAATGTCTAGAATAAAAAAAAAAAGAAATTAAGTCACACTCTTTGTCTCTAAAGATTTCCATATTTACTTCCATGGGTTCAATGGGTTGGGAAGATTGACTCCAATTGTAGGTTTTATCATTCCATGGTCTGTGAACCCAGGCTGCATGAAAAGTAAAAATTTAGATAAGAATCAAGACCATTTATCTGTGCTCAATTTACTGCTACACTGGGTCAAACAACCTCAGGTTAATGTTCTCTCAGGCATGGTGTAGCAGTCCTTCAAATTGAAAGCCAAAATACACATTTGCTTCCTTGAGTTGCTTATGTCAATCAAATATCTTGTACAGTGGGTTTTGGGTAAAGGCAGTGAAAGACCAAGTTTCATGGGGAGTGAATATATATATCTATATATATCATACAACACACTCAGAAGCTCAACCTCCTTAAGTATGTGAAATAAGTACTCAGGAAGACAGCCAAGACTGTGTTAAGAATTCTGCAATGTCGTCTTATGGATCATTCCTCTCTAGATATTTATCCTTTGTATATATCCAGCAGTGAAGAAGCAAAAGCACATGGCCTGTCTTTAGCTGCGTCAGCAGAGAAATATTGCCCACATCTATATCTACCCTAACACACTTGTGACTGTTAAATGAAAACCACAGAAGAAAACGTCAATTCAACCCATCAGTGCCCACCAACCCAGGAGATAATGTTATTGTAAGACAATACATCTAAACTGAAGTGGTACACCCGTAACTACTGGAAACAGTGAGAAACATGAAGCCAGGACAGTTGTTTGACCCAGTTCAAGCAAACCTGAATGATGCAATCATTGTTACTCAATTTATTACTTTTGGGTTTTGCAGTCTACTTGTTACATTCTTGAGGACTCTCTGTATTATGCTTCATTTTAGGACTTTTCCTGAGAAAATTATGTTTGAGTACTTCTAGTAAAATTCTAAAATTAGCTTTATTTGTCCCTATATGTAAATCTTCCTTATGCATTTGAGATCATGAAGCACAGAAAAGTACATGGCTAGATGAGGTTATTACTCCAGGATTCTTCCTGTTGTGTCTGCTTCTGAACTAACTCAAACAGTATAATTGATGCAACGTTAACATAGACAATAGAAAAATTCTGACTGCTCAGGAGACTATTTCACAGATTCATGGTTTCCTTTTATAATACACTTCTGGTTCTCTGAGAATATAGTTTGAAAATAGTGGGTCATACAGGGCATACTCCCTGGAGGAACAGAACTCTGTAACTAACAGAGATTGACGAAAATCTTTGTAGATGATGAAATGTAAAACAGTTAGCTATTAGATTTTCTATTCAGAAGAAGACTAGTTCAGGTAGTTTCTGTTTGACTGGAGTACTTTAAAACTGGAAACAATACCACCATAAAAAGCAGCTGTCATATAAAGTATAAAATGCTTTGGAGGGGACATTCTTTAGAGTCTTTCAACTGGAGTTATAGAATTGATAATAAAAAAATCTGTTCAGTTTCTATTTTCCAGTTGTGACTGGATCTGTCAGTTTGCACATATAATGAAAAACCAAACACACAATCTGTACCACTTTGATAACTATTAGTCTGTCCTTGTTATTTGAAAGAGCTGTATAAATAAAGACACAATCTTGTTGCTAGTAAGTCAGAGCTTCAGAAGCAGTCTGATTGCTACTCCATCAGAGCTATGAGATCCAGATGACAATTGTCACCTGACTCACTCCTTACTCTTGCTGACTCCTTTTTCTCCTCTGCTGAATTCCAAACATTTGTTCCATCCATTGTCTCTACAATTAGGATAGGGTATTTTATAGTTTCTGTCAGAGCACTTGTTTATTCTTTGGGACTGAGTGGATCCAGGGAATTATTTGGGACTTAGCAATATCAAGTATAATTTTCTAACCTCCAGAGAGCTTCTACACACAAATATACTCTCCAGTTTTTTCTCACAAGGATTGATTTTGTGCATCCATACACACTGGAAAAACATGAGCATTTCAGAAAATCACATCTGGGAAAATCTTCAGAGGCTATAAGCATGCTCAGTGAACAGTATCTTTTCCTGCTTTCAAGAATCTATAACTTTCAGAGGTGCTGCTCTACATTCAATACAAGTTAGGGGTTAAGATTCTCTACCCTGATACATATTTCCATTCCTATGAGTTGGTTTTGTTTGTTTGTTTGCCTGCTTTCTTTTCACCTTAGGTTTTGTTCTTTGGTTTATGACATTTTCACATTGTCAGCCTTTTTTCAAGGAATAGGAAGGGAGTTGGCAATAACTGAATGCATGATCTTGGAATAGAGAGTTTAGGATTTGAATATCTTTGAAGAAGGGAACACATTCCACAAGCAAAAGACAAAAGCTCAAGAACAATGACAAGAAATCAATGAGATTCTTTATTTTAAATAAGTAAATAACCACAGGAGTACTGTGTGGGTGCAGGAAATTTGGTCAGGGAGTCTCCTGGCACATTGTGCAAACACCAGAAACCTCACTGATGGACCCGTCATCAGCCTGTTTGGCAGCTTGCTGGGCATTCAGCTTACTCTGAACTTTCAGTGACTTTATCTCAAAGATGAACATAATCACACCAAAGAGTGACAGGGTGGTTGTCAGGAGCCCAATTGGAAACACATGAGTGCTGTGTTTTTTAATCAGGGCTTCTTTCTTAACTGGAAATGTTGGTGGAAAGTCAAGGGTGGTTTTACCATAGAGATCTACTACATGGTTCCAGGTCACAGAAATAATAGTACAAAGGCTGCTGAGGATCAGAATTAAGATAGAGCACTTGTAGCACACTATCTGAATCTCAGGGACTGAGGCTTTGATTATGCTGACCCTAATGGCTGCTGAGGTAAAAATCACAACAATAGGTTTTATCAGCATTGCCAGTAATATCAGGTTCCGTGCACATTGAAATTCAGGTGAAATTGTCCAGGTTGAGTTGATAGGGCTGTGTACCAAAATTATTGTCTCAGTACCAGAGAAGTTAAATTCCCAATGGTAATAAGCTTTCCAGAGTCCGATGTAAACAAGCTGGACAACCTTATTGTCAAATTCCCAGAGGCGCCAATATCTGCTGCTTGCAAGTATTACTCCAAACCCTGAAGATGATAGGCTGCAAAGGAAGCCAGTCACTCTGAAGATCCACTCTTTCACTCCTGCACATCTGAAGATGAGACAGTACAATATAGAATCAACCAGGAACATGATATGTGTGAAAAGCAGAATGAGTTTCCAGAGTATGAATTACTCATTCCTTGCCTCTGCTCTCACAATTCTGTATTTAAGCAACCTATACGTGTATTAGGCTTCTATACAATAGTTAAGTATGAGTAAGAAGACTTGAGATCTGTGATTGTGACAGTAGTCTCCATTGGTACATGCTTTGGTCAATAATTTCACAGTATCATTCAAATGCTGTTATGTTGCTGTTTCTTGGCTATGCATTTTAATATTTAGAACTAGTAGTGAACTAAGAGTTTACAGTATCTTTTAAAGTGATGCTTGTTGCATCTCCCTTTGAAAAACAGAAAAATTGTGAATAACCTTGGTGAGTGTTCCAAGCAGAGGAATGCTTAAATTATTAATGGTGGATTACTGCATGAAATTTACCAGAGCAATGTAATAACTGCATAATCCTTAAATGAAAGACAAAAGAGAAAAATAATGCATATGACATACCCATTTATGTCATACAGAAGCATACATGAGTTGTTTAAATACCCAAATATGTATGAACATAAATTATGGACCAAAGGAAATGGTTAAGTATATCAAGGTGGAATAGACAGTGTCATAACTCTTTGAATATTACCCTAAGAGTTTGCATTTTTCTGTTAAGATAGGTATGATATTTCATATTTAACATCAGCATATACACAATATTACATTTCTATGCATAACTAGGTAGGTGTAAAAACTTGATGAGAGAATGCTGATCTCCTACCATAGGTGGTTTGTGGAGTTCAATCTGTATAGCATCAAGACTACAAAAATATATGTATATAAAAGATCAGGAGTCATGGATCAAGGAATTCTGTATCTGCTATTTATTCAATATTGCACTTTGTGAACATTGACCTTACTTAGGTACAACTTATAAAGAATTTGGAGGTATTTTGTTGAGGTAACGTCATCTTTAACAAAAAACATAGTAATACTTGGAACATAATAATCTCATCTTTGACACTTCATATTAATACTAGGAAGCAACTTATTTAGAACTTTTGTCAGTGCAGATATATCACTGTAATATAATCAAAATGAGAAAATTTTGCTGAGAGGTCCTGATATGTTCTTTAACACAAAGGAAAGAGGCATAGCCCTTCAATTATACCAATGCTTGCATAATATCATTGCCATTGCTCATGTAGAAGGGTGAGGGTCTATAGTAGAGATCTTCTTGCCAGTATGCATTAAATAGCAGCTACCCAATGTTCCATGGTCTCCCACGGAATATGCTTTCTAAAATGGTGAAAACAGTAGATATGCCACTTGGGAAATTCCATCAATGATATCTTTTGTACTGATGGTGGCTTGTGAATCATCAAATGTTCATCTTGTCAAGTAGATCTCACATAGTAGACTACAGAATAAGTATGATTTGGAGGAGAAATTAAAAGAGAATGGAGAATGATTTTGTGCCAGACAAATTAGCTAACTTGGCAGGGTATGGTTTTGCCCTTGTGTGAACCCCAAGAGTACAGACAAACGGTCTATAAAAACCAAGTAGAAAGCCTTGATATGTCATAATTTACCTTTTTGTGTTGGGGCTGAATTGACCCATTTGGAGGGTGACAATATCACCAATCTTCAAAGTCACTGGAAATATTGATCAGAGAGGGAGTCACAAGTAGTAGTGAAGAACCTGGTGAAAGATGTTCTGTTAGACACAAATTTCTGCTCAAAACAAAGCCTTGCTGATAAGTCATCTCCATTAATAATTCATGTTTTGCTTAGTTGAAACCTACTTTAAACACTCCAGAATATTAGTGAGACTCCAATGTTACTCACACTATTATCAGTCTCATGTAATATGTAGTCAAATAACACAGAGTCACTAATTCCCATGTAAAACATCAGTAAGTTATACACTGCAGGACCTGAAGGGAAAATATTCCCACATTGGGCTTCTGACTCTTAGGACATTCAGCAAAATATACTCAAATGGGAGGAATGCCTAACAGTAGCCAGATCTAAATGTCAGAGGCCTTCTTTGGCATTCTATGTCCTAGGATAGTGAAGGTAATTAATGAAAACCACACAGAAGATATACAATTCTTTCCCATTTGTCTCTCTTCTAGGAAGTCCAAATGTTAGCAACTGCCAACCTTAAGAGAAATAAGTAGCTGTACACATTCTTATGTTTCCATGACTACTATTGATGTTTAATTCTGAGCAATGACTTGTTTTCAATGGATACATATAAAGTGCTTAAAAGAAGTCTCTACAACTAGTTTTTTCTTAAGTCATGAAACAAATATCCTCTGTAATTTATTAGTACTCTGTGAAGACTATTTTTGGTTGTTCCCTTGAGCATTTGTAGAAGTAACCTAAACAAATGACTGAAAAAGCCTCTAAGGATTTTTTTTAATGAAATCATTTTAAGTCCAATGACATACTTTTATTGTACATTTTTCATGTGAGAAGATACACCTTTAATACAGATCTTCTGGGACGAGAAGATTCACATTAATTTGTAGCAAACCTGTACTGGCAGCCTATATATGGGACATGGATGGAAGCTTATTGTCTTTGTCTGCTTGCTCTGACTAGGGCTATCAAATCCATTCCTTGCTTTTATTGTTCAAATTAATTATTTTAACTTAATTATGTGAAACCTAAAATCCTTAATGCATTGAAAATACAATAAAATGATATATATATATATTTCTTTGTTTTTTTTATAATTACATGCTTTATTTTTGCACCACCCAGACTCCCTCACAGATTTATTCAACCATTACCTCTCCCTCTTTGCCTTTGAGCATGTAATACTCCCTTGGGACTTCCCCTTCCATGGAGCATCAAGTCTCTACAAGAATAGCTACATCCTCTCCCATTGTGGCTAGAGTGGTTAGTCCTCTGCTACATATGTGTCAAGGACCTAGACCCAGTCTGTGTATCCTCTTTGGCTTATGCATTATTCTCTTTGAGCACCCATGGGTCCAGGTTAATTGACACTATTGATCTTTCTAAGGGATTGCCATTCCGTTCAGCTCCTTCAATCCTTCCCCTACTTCTTCCATAGGGGTCAACAACCTCAGACCAATGCTTGGCTGTCAGTATCTGTATCTGTCTCAGTCAGCTGCTGGTAGAGCCTCTAAGAGAACAGCCATGCTATGCCCCTGCCTGCAAGGAAATCATAGCATCAGTAATAGTGTCAGAGTTTAGGACACCAAGTAATAAGTTTACAGTTTTTAAGACTAGGCTGCTTTTTATTTTATATATTGTTTACATCAAGAGAGTAACAGAAAAGTTACAGGGTGTACTAGAAAAGAAATCTTAGTAATGATGCACTTGTAATCAAGTTGACAAATGATCACATAGGTTGATCAATACTACCTAATACTCACACTACCAGGGACCCCCCACCTAACCTAGCAGATACCTGATCTATCCAGATCCAAGCCCCATCGTCCTTCTCATCTGCATCCTCACCTAAACCCATGGCAGATCAACATGCCTTCCCCAAGAATCCAAAGCCAGCCCATCTCCAAGGTGGTCTTCCCTAACCAGAAATACATGGACACAGGGACAAAAGAGTCTTGCTGTAACCATGGACAGAGGAGTCCTGACCTAAACAGAGCCAGCACTTCCTGTCTCCCAGGAGGTCTGCTCTAATTCAGGTCACACAGTTTTGACAGCCTCCAAGGAGGCCTACTCCATTCTGAGACACCCAGGCCAATTAACATCAGAGATAACTAGTGGGTGAAAGTAAGGCCAAGAACATAATCAACAGAATCCAATATAATTTGGTACCATCAGAACACAGTTCTCCTACCACAATAAGTCCTGGCTACATTAACACATCTGAAGAACAAGATTCTGACCTAAAATCCCATCTCATTAAGATGATAGAGGAATTTAAGGGGGGATAGAAATAACTCTCTTAAAGAAATACAGGAAAATTTTTTCTCTCCAGTGACTTTCTAAGGCAGGACCAACTGGGAGGGACAGGCCTCACAAGTCGCACAGGGTGGCAGGGACAGGATCCTCTCAGCCTCCGAGTGACAGTGGTGGATCTGCAACTATCTCTGCCCCTTCCCTGTAAGCAGAGAGCCTGCCATCAGGGAGTGCTCTAACTCAGGGACCCAGGTGAGATCCACCATTTTCTCCCTGGTGAATTTCTAAGGTAGGACCAGTCAGGAGGCACAGGCCTCACAAGATGCAGGGCAGCCTGGTCAAGATAATTTCTACCTCAGACCATACCTAGGAAGGACAACAGACCCACAGCCCTCTCTGCACCTTTCCTATAAGTGGAGATCATGTCTCGAGGGTGTGCTCTGACCCCAGGACTCAGGACAGACAAATGATCCACAGCCATCTGCACTCAGGATTTACCAGAGGAGAGCTGACCTCCCAGAAGTACTGACACAGGCTTACAGACCCACAGGAGGAACAAGCTCTAGTCAGAGACAGCAAGAACATCTAACACCAGAGATCAACAGATGGCAAAAGGCAAATGTAAGAATCCTACCAACAGAAACCAAGACTACTTGGCTTCATCAGAACCTAATACTCCCACCACAACAAGTCCTGGATATCCAAAAACATCAGAAGAGCAAGATTTGTATCTAAAATCATATCTTATGATGGTGCTAGAGGAATTTAAGAAGAACATGAATAACTCCCTTAAAGAAATACAGGAGAACACAGGTAAACAAATAGAAGCTCTTAAAGAGCAAACTCAAAAATCCCTTAAGGAATTGCAGGAAAACACAAATAAATAGGTGAAGGAATTGAGTAAAATCATCCAGGATCTAAAAATGGAAGTAGAAACAATTAGGAAATCACAAAAAGAGACAACTCTGGAGTTAGAAATCTTAGGAAAGAAGTCAGGAAACATAGATGCAAGCATCAGTAACAGAATACAAGAGATAGAAGAGAGAATCTCAGGGACAGAAGATACCATAGAAAACATTGACACAACAGTCAAAGAAAATGCAAAATGCAAAAAGTTCCCAACCCAAAACATCCAGGAAATCCAGGACACAATGAGAAGACCAAACCTAAGGATAATAGGTATAGAAGAGAATGAAGACCTCCAATTTAAAGGGCCAGTAAATATCTTCAACAAAAGTATAGAAGAAAACTTCCCTAACCTAAAGAAAGAGATGCCCATGGACATACAAGATGACTATAGAACTTCAAATAGAGTGGACCAGAAAAGAAATTCCTCCCCCCACATAATAGTCAAAACACAAAATGCACAAAACAAAGAAAGAATACTAAAAGCAGTAAGGGAAAAAGGTCAAGTAACATATAAAGGCAGGCCTATCAGAATTATACCAGATTTCTCACTAGAGACTATGAAAGCTAGAAGATCCTGGGCAGATGTCATACAGACCCTAAGAGAACACAAATGCCAGCCTAGACTACTATACCCAGCAAAACTCTCAATCATCATAGCTGGAGAAACCAAAGTATTCCATGACAAAACCAAATTTACACAATATATTTCCACAAATCCAGTCCTTCAAAGGGTAATAAATGGAAAGTATCAACATAAGGAGGGGGACTACATCTATGAAAAAGCAAAAATGTTATCTTCCAAAAAAACTAAAGGAAGATAGACACACAAACAGAATTCCAGCTCTAACAACAAAAATAACAAGAAGCAACAATTACTTTTTCTTAATATCTATTAATATCAATGGACTCAATTCCCCAATAAAAAGACATAGACTATCACCACGAGTACATAAACAGGACCCAACATTTGTTGCATACAGGAAACCCACCTCAGTGACAAAGACAGACACTACGTCAGAATAAAGGATGGGAAAACAATTCTCCAAGCCAATGATCCCAAGAAAATGCTGGAGTAGCCATTCTAATATTGAATAAAGTAGACTTTCACCCTAAATTGTTCAAAAAAGATGAGGAAGGACACTTTATATTCATCAAAGATACGTTCGACCAAGATGAATTCTCAATTCTGAACCTCTATGCTCCAAATCAAAGGACATCAAAATTCATAAAAGAAACTTTACTAAAGCTCAAAGCACCCATTGCACCGCACACAAAAATAGTGGGAGATTTCAACACCCCACTCTCTGCAATGGACAGATCATGAAAACAGAAACTAAAAAGGACATCGCGAGACTAACATAAGTTATGAAACCGATGGATTTAACAGATATCTATATAACTTTTTATCCTAAAACCAAAGGATATACCTTCTTCTCAGCACCTCATGGTACCTTCTCCAAAATTGATGGTATAATTGGTCACAAATCAGGCCTCAACAATTACAAGAAGATTGAAACAATTCCTTGCATCCTATCAGATCAACATGGACTAAGGCTCGTCCTCAATAACAACATAAACAATAGAATGCCCACATACATGTGGAAGCTGAAGAACACTTTACTCAATGATAACTTGGTCAAGGAAGAAATAAAGAACAAAATTAAAGATTTTCTACAATTTAACGAAAGCAAGCCACAACATACCTAAACTTATGGAACACAATGAAAGCAGTCCTGAGGGAAAAATAATAGCCTTAAGTGCCTCCAAAAAGAAACTGGAGAGAGCATACACCAGCAATTTGACAGCACACCTGAGAGCACTAGAACAAAAAGAAGCAAATTCACCCAAGAGTCAAAGGCAGGAAAAAAAAACAAACTCAGGGCTGAAATCAACCAAATAGAAACAAAAAGAACTATACAAGGAATCAACCAAATCAGGAGCTGGTTCTTTGAGAAAATCAACAAAATAGATAAACCCTTAACCAGACTAACTAGGGGACACAGAGATAGTTTACTAATTAACAAGATCAGAAATGAAAAAGGAGACATAACAACAGACACTGAGGAAATCCAAAATATCATGAGATCCTACTACAAAAGCCTATACTCAACAAAACTGGAAAACCTGGATGAAATGGACAATTTTCTAGTCACATACCAGGTACCAAAGTTAAATCAAGACTAGATCAACGATCTAAACA
>JADRCD010035466.1:0-14510 GCA_019843815.1 Montemys delectorum
ATAGGCTGGAGACTGCATGTTTCTACAGAGCACAGGCTGCTGGTGGGCATGTGAACACAGGTGCCTGCAGAGACCAGCCTGTTCAGTCGCCATGTTTGTGTAGGTTCCACTCAGTAGTCTAGAATGCACTGAACACGTGAGTGGGGGTTTTCCTGTAGAAGCCAGAGAAGGGTAGTGGGCACAACTGTGCATGTGCCTCTAGAGGGGAAATGAGGGCAGTGGGCTTTGGCACTCAGTGTCCTTCCAATGGCTGTGTAGAGCAGTGGGTATATGAGTGTACATGCCTGCAGATGCCACGATGGCAGAGTACATGTTAGGGCAGCTATGGGCCAAGATCACATGTGGGCAGTGCCCATGTTAGTGCAGATTCCTGCACAGGACAGACAGCCATTGGTTATGTGAGTACAGGTGTCTGGAGAGGCCAGAGAGGAGCAGTGGGCACACGAGTGCAGGTGCATGCAGACGACAGAGGCAGGCAGTGGGTATGTGAGTGTGTGTGCCTGCAGAGACAAGGGGGTGTGGTATGTGAGTGCAGGTGTGTTCAGGGTACAGAAGAGGGTAAGGACATGTGTGTGCAGAGGCCAGGGAAAGACAATGCTCATGTGTGTGCAGGTGCATCAGGGAACAGAGAGGAGCAATCTACATGTGACTGCATGTGTTTGTAGAGGCCACAGAGGGTCGATTGGCTCTTTGTGTCTGGGTGCCTACAGAGGCTTAGGTGGTCAGTGGCCATGTGAGCGCAGGAGCCTTCAGAGAATAGGGGTTCAGTGGACATGCAAGTGCAGATACCCATAGAGGATAGTGTGGGTCAGTGTGCATGTGAGGGTAGGTTTGTGCAGAGGCCAGGGAAGGTGAAGGTTAGATGAGTGTGTTCTTGCACAGGATAGGATACCTGTGGGCTTGTTACTGCAGGTGCCTGCGGAAGACAGGTGGGTGCACTGGACATGTGAGTGCAGGAACAAGCAGACAGCAGAGTGTGGCGGTGGTCCTATGAGTGTTGGCTCATCAAGATTCCAGGGTGCTCAGTGTCATGTTTATGCAGGTATCTCTCATGGGCCAAGAATTTAGTAGTGTATATGTGAGTGGACATGCCTACTGAGGCTAGAGGTAGGGGCAGTGTACATGAGTTTTGATGCCTGTAGAGGCCAGAGAGAAGTAGTTAGAATGTGAGTGAACGCAGGAGCCTGCAGAGAAGGGTTCAGTGGACATGTGAGTGCAGATACCCACAGAGGATAGTGTGGGGCAGTGTGCATGTGAGGGTAGGTGCATGCAGAGGGTAGAATGTGTCAGTGGTCCTGTGAGTGTTGGTTCCTGCAGGGCCCAGGGTGGCCATGTTTACACAGGTGCCTTCCAGAGGCCAAGTGTATTGGTGATGTGCATGTAGATGCCTGTAGATGCCAGGGATGCAGTGGGCATGTGAGTGCAGGTGCGTGCAGAGAGCAGAGGTGGGTAGTGGGCATGCGCAGGTCCATGCAGAGATCAGAATATGGTAGTGAGAATGTGCAGGTACATGCAAGGAGCAGAATGGGGCAGTGTGCATGTGAGTGAAGATTTCTGCAGAGGCCAGCTGGCAATAGGCATGTGGGTTCAGGTACCTACAGAGGCAAGAGTAGGGCAGTGGACACATGAGTGATTGTGCGGGCACAGATAGGAAACTTGTGAGTACAGGTTATTTCAGAGGCCAGGCAGAGAGGAGGCATGTGGCTACAGGTTCCTGAAGAGACCTGGCAAGAAGTGGTCATGTGAGTACAGGTGATGGGGGCAGCTAGCGAGAAGCAGTGGGCATAGATGAGAAGTGGGCATTTGATTGCAAGTTTCTTGGAGAGTCCAGAGAGGGGTGCAGAGTTTGTGAGTTCAGATGCCTGTAGAAGCCAGAGTGGGGACAATGAGCAAGTAAGTGTAGAGGCCAGAAAGTGACACTGGGCATGGGAGTGGAGGACAGGTGCCTGCAGAGGTCATAGAGAGGCAGTGGGCATGTGAGTGCAGAGGCCTTCAGAGAACAGAGAGGAGCAGTAGGCCTGTCTGTGCAGGTGCCATCAGAGGACAGAAGAGTGGGATGGACAAGAGAGTTCAGGTAAGTGCAGAGTCCATAGAGAGGCAGTGGATGTGTGAGCACGGATGCCTGCTGAGGGCAGAGGAGGAGAGCGGACATGTGAACACATGTACATGCAGAGAGCAGAGTGAGGCATTGGGCATGAAAGTACAGGTGCCTGCTGAGGCCAGGGTCACAGTACATTAGCTCAGGTTCCTGAAGAGACCGGGCAAGTTGTGGTCATGTGAATGCAGGTGATAGGAGTAGCCTCGGAAAGGTAGTGGGCATGTCAGTGCAGGTGTGTTCAGAGGCCAAATGGGGTGCTGGGCATGTCAATGTAATTGCTTAGGAAGGCCAGGCTGATAGTATGCATGTGACTGCAGGTACCTATACATGCCAGGAATGCAGTGCATCTCTGTGTGCTGCAGCCTTCAGAGGGCTACTTGGAGCAGTGGGAACGGGAATGTATATTCCTCCAGTAAGTTGGTGGGCATGTGTGTGCAGGTGCTATCATATGCCAGGCAGACAGTGGGCATGTGAGTGTAGCTAGCAACAAGGCAGTAGAAGTATCAGTGCAGATTCCTGCCCAGGCCAGGCAGGCATTGGTGTATGCATCCTGGTGTGTGGCGATGTCACAGAGATGCCATTGTCATGTGAGTATAGGTGAGTGCAGAGGCCATAGGGGTCAGTGGGTATGTGAGTGTATGTCCCTGCAGAGTTAAGGGGGCAATGGTCATGTGAGTGCACGTGACTGTAGAGGTCAAAGATGCAGGGGGCATGCTGATGACGGCAGGGGCCGAGGATGGCATTGGGCATGTGAGTACATGAAAATGTGCAGGTCAGAGGGTGCCAGTGAGCATGTGAGTGCATTTTTCTGCAGAGACCAGTACAGATGTGAGGAGAGGCTAGAGTGGCCGTAGGGTTGAGACTGCCTGTTCATGGAGAGCACAAATGACAGTGTGCATGTGAGTGCAGCTGCCTGATTGCAAGAGCCTTCAGAGAGCTATGTAGAGCAGAGTGCATGGGAATTCACATCCCTGTAGTTGTCAGGAGGGCAGGAGCCATGTAAGTGCATGTAGGTGCCAAGACCAGAGTGGGTGGTGAGCATATTAGTGCAGATTCCCTCACAGAACAGGCAATCATTGGCTATATGAATGCAGGTTTCTGGAGAGGCCACAGGGGGGCTGTGCTCACTTGAGTGAAAGTGCATCCAAGACCCAGAGGAGGTGAGCAGTGTGTGACTGTATGTGCCTGCAGAGGCCAGGGCCTTGGGGATCTGTTAGCCCAAGTGCCTGCAGAGGTAAGAGGGTGCAGTTTGGCATGTGAGTGCAGGTCACTGTAGAATCCAGGACAAAGCAGTGGCCATCAGATTACAGGTGCCTCTATAGGCCAGGGTGCTCAGAGGCCACATATGTGTAGATGTCCCTCAGGGCTAAGAATGGAAGTGAGTGGAAATTCTTACTGAGGCCAGAGGAAGGGGCAGTGTATGTGAGCACAGATGCCTGCTGAGGGCAGAGGTGGGGAGTGCACATGTGAGTGCAGGAACTTGCAGAGAGCAGAGTGAGGCATTGGAGGTGTGTGAGGGCACATGCTTGCAGATGCCAGCAGGGCAGCGAGCATGTCAGTGCAGCTATGGGTGGAGACAAGAGTTGGGCAGTGGACATGTTAGTGCAAATTTCTGCACAGGACAGGCAGTCATTGGTTATATGAATGTATGTGTCTAGAGAGGACAGAGAGGAGCAGTGGGCACATGGAGGCAGATGCATGCAGATGACAGAGGCAGGCAGTGGGTATGTGAGTGTGTGTGCCTGCAGAGACAAGGGGGCTGTGGGTATGTGAGTGCAGGTGTGTTCAGGGTACAGAAGAGGGTTCGAGCATGTGAGTCCATTTCCCTGCAGAGGCCAGAGAGAGAGAGAGCTAGGGATCAAGTTTTGTTGGACCGTGAAATGCAGTTTGTGTTCTGGTTGAATGAGGCTTACTCTGGAGACACAGTAGAAAATTTTACCAGGGACAGAACAGTGAGCTGTCCCCCAAGCAGTAGGTGCCTGACACAAGGAGGCCTCCATTGTCCTGTAGATCATTCATGTAGGGCAATGCCCCATGCTCCTAGCATTCTGGCTGGACTCCACCCCCACAGTCACCTGACTACAGTCAGGTCTGCCCTGCCCCACAGTTACCTGGGAACAGCAGGGTTGCCCAGCCCACTATAAAAGGGGTTGCCTGGCCCCTCCTTGCTCTCTTAAGCTCTTGCTCTCTTTTTTGTCTTTACTCTCACTTCTTTTTTTTCTTTTTTCTTTTTTTGGTTTTTTGAGACAGTGTTTCTCTGTATAGCCCTGGCTGTCCTGGAACTCACTCTGTAGACCAGGCTGGCCTCGAACTCAGAAATCTGCCTGCCTCTGCCTCCCAAGCACTGGGATTAAATTCATGCCCCACCACTGCCCTGCTTACTCTCACCTCTTCCTCCCTCTCCTCCCCTCACTCCCCCACTTCTCTCCACGTGGCCAGCCTCTACTTTTCTACCTTCTCTCTCTCTCTCTCTTCTACAATAAAGCCCTAAAACTACAGACTGCCTCCTTCCATCCAGACTTGCAGTGCTGGAACAATGGCTTAGGCCTTCCCCTAAAGAGCCCCTTCTAATCTCCAGGAGGGAAGCCTCCCAGCGCTTCAGTCACAGCTGCCAGCCAAACCAAGCAGCCTGCTGAGCTAGCCACCTAAGCTAGCCAGACTTTTTCCTATCTGCAGTAACTGTTAGAGCTACCCTTCTCCCTTTGACCCCAGGCCAGAGTCTCCTTGAGGGTCTGTTCTCAGCTCTTCTGCAACATATAGTGGTCTGCGATGTCCAAGAGCAAGAACCTGTTGGCCCTTGCCTCCATGCAGAGCAGAGAACCCAGAGCCAGCTCTCTGCAGGTACCCTAGTCCATGATGCCTGAGAGCTGGAGCTAAGATTGTGTTCCCCACCCCCTGGAGCAGCATCTGGCAGCCTAACATGGCCCAATGCCAGTCCCCTGGCGCTTCCATGGGGTCCCAGAGCAGTCTCCCAGGCTCTGGCAGGATGAAGGTCTCTCCCACCCCTTTATTTCCCCACTGCCTAGCTCCCATCACTATTCGTACAGGACAGAGGGGGGCGGCTTGCATATGAGTGCTGGTGCCTATAGAGGCCATGGAGGGTCAGTGGGATTTTAAGTCTGGGTGCCTGCAAAGATTCAAGTGGTCAGTGCCCGTGTGAGCCAGGAGCCTGCAGAGAATATTTCAGTGGACACTCGAATGCAGATCTGCATAGAGCGTAGTGTAGGACAGAGTGCATGTGAGGGTAGGTATAGTCAGAAGATAGGAAAGGTGATGGTTATATGACTGTCTTCATGTACAAGATCGGATACCTGTGGGCAGGTGCCTGCAGGGGCCTGCAGAAGACTGGTGGACACGTTGCACATGGAAGTGCAGGAACATGCGGAGGGAGTCAGTGTTCTTGTGAGTGTTGGTTCATGCAGAATCCAGGATGGTTAGTGGCCATGTGTGCTCAGTTGCCTTTCAGAGGCCAAGTGTCAATTGGTGATGTCAGTGCAGATGCCTGTTGATGCCAGGAATGTAGTGGGCATGTGATTGCAGGTACCTACAGATGTGATAGGAGGTTGCACTGTGAGTACAGTTACCTAAAGTTGTGATAGGAGGTTGCACTGTGCGTGCAGGTGCCTAGTGTTATCAGAGAGGGGAAATGTGCACCTGACTACAGTTCCCTGCTGAGGACCCAAGGGTGCAGTGGGCTATGTGAGTATAAATACCTGCAGAGAGCAGAGATGAGCAGGAGGCATGTGAGTGCAGGTGCATGCAGAGAGCAGACATAGGCAGGGGGCATGTGACTGCCGGTACATGTAGAAATCAAAATGAGCAGTGGGCATGTGTGTGCTGGTAAATGCATAGAGCAGAGGTGGGTAGTTGCCAAGTAACTACATATGCATATAGAGAGCAGAGTTGGACATTGGTTTGTGAGTGCTGATGCCTGCAGAGGCCAGCAGGCAGCGTGCATGATCGTTCACATTCCT
The DNA here is from genome assembly GCA_019843815.1 of Montemys delectorum. NCBI lineage: Eukaryota > Metazoa > Chordata > Mammalia > Rodentia > Muridae > Montemys > Montemys delectorum. The sequence continues at coordinate 6,073 of JADRCD010035466.1, forward strand.
ACACCAGCCAGGGTGTCTTGGTAAATGAATATAGTGTGTGGAGAAGCCAAAGAGGAGCAGGGGGCGCATGAGTACAGGTTCATGCAGAGATCAGAAGTGTGCAGTGCACACGTGAGTGCATGTCCCTTCAGAGAACAGAATGAAGCAGTGGGCATGTGATTTCAGGTACATGTAGACATCAGAATGGGGCAGTGGGCATGTGAATGCTGATGACTGCAGAAGCCAGAGGTGAGCATTATGCATGAGAGTGAAGGATCCTGCACAGGCAAGAGAGAGGCAGTGGTCATGTGACTGCTGGTGTTAGTAGCTGCCAGGGATGCAGTGGGCATTGGAGTGCAGGAGGCTTCAGAGGGCTAGGTGGAGCTCTGGTATGTTATGGCATGTGCCTACAGATTTCAGAAGGGCAGTGGGTACAGGTCCCAGAAATTCCAGGATATCCATGGGCATGTGCATGAAGCTAAGCATCAGCACCAGATGTGGGCAGTGGACATCTTAGTGCACATTTCTGCACAGGCCAGGTAGCCATAGGGTATGTGAATGCTGGTGTCTGGAGAGTCCAGAGAGGTGCAATGGACCAGAGAGTGCAGAGGATTGCAGAGGCAGAGGGGTCACTGGGCTTGTGGGTACAGGTACATAAGGAGAGCAGATTCACCCAGTGTCTGTTTGAGTGTAGGCACATGCAGTGGCCTGAGATGGCAACTAGCATATGAATGTATATTTCTGTGTAGTAGAGGATAGCAGTGGATATGTGTGAATAGAGGTGCCTGCTGTCAGGAGCCATCACAGGACAAGCTAATAAGTAGCATGTGATCTTCCCGAGATGACAGCCTTAAATCAACTTCTGCGATGGAACCCTGATAGGCAAGGCCTGGGACAAAATCATTTTAGAAAGGGTTCCTGCGCTGGGCAGTGGTGGTTCCTGCCTTTAATCCCAGCACTTGGGAGGCAGAGGCAGGTGGATTTGTGAGTTCGAGGCCAGCCTGGTCTACAGAGTGAGTTCCAGGACAGCCAAGGCTACACAGAGAAACCCTGTCTCAAAAACAAAACAAAACAAAACAAAACAAACTAAAAAACCAGAAAAGGTTCCTGCTATTAATATACTTTCCTGTTTTTTTTTTACTTTCCTGTTTTTATTAAATATATATTTGACAATCACTAGGTATTAGCCTACTCTTTTGAGCAGATCTGTGCTGATCTATGAAGATGTTCTGTCTTCTAATGATGCTAAATAGACAAATGAATGTTTGCTTAATTCTTTTTTTTTCCAGACAGGGTTTCTCTGTGTAGCCCTGGCTGTCCTGGAACTCACTCTGTAGACCAGGCTGGCCTCGAACTCAGAAATCTGCCTGCCTCTGGTTGCTTAATTCTTAATGATGGTCTTATAAGAATTCCTAGAATGATTTCAGTATTTATTAGCCTCTTTTATAATGGGACTGCTATTCGGTCCTTTTCTGATAGTCAAACCTGCAATAAGATCTCTGTGGGTACGTGAGTGCATGCTTTGGAGCATGCCGGAATGACACTGTCCATGTCAATGCAGCTATGTTCCAAGACACACGTGGGCTGCAGACATGTTACTTCAAATACTTGCACAAGACAGGAAGTCATTGGCTATGGGAATACCGGTGTCTGGAGAGGCCAGAGAGGAGCAATGAGCACATGAGTGCGGGTGCATGCTGAGGCCAGAGGCAGGCAGTGGGTATGTGAGTGTATGGGCCTGCAGAGACAAGGGGGTCTGTGGGTATGTGAGTGCAGGTGTGTTCAACAGAGGCCAGAGACAGACAGTGGTCAGGTGTGTGCACATGCATCCATGGGACAGAGAGTGACAGTTTGCGCGTGCATGCCATTGCCTGTAGAGGCCATAGAGGGTCAGTTGGCCTTTGAGTGTCGGTGCCTACAGAGGCTTAGGTGGTCAGTGGCCATGTAAGCACAGGAGTTCAGTGGATATGGTAGTGCAGATACACATAGAGGATGGTGTGGGTCAGTGTGCATGTGAGGGTAGGTATGTGCAGAGGCCAGGGAAGGTGATGGTTAGACGAGTGTGTGTTCTTGCACAGAATAGGATACCTGTGGGCATGTGACTGCAGGCACCTGCAGAAGACAGGTGGATGCACTGGGCATGTGAATGCAGGAACATGCAGAAAGCTGAGTAAGACAGTGTGCATGTGAGTGTTGGTTCCTGCGGGGTCCAGGGTGATTAGTGGTCATGTGTTCTCAGGTGCCTTTCAGAGGCCAAGTGTGCATTGGTGATGTGAATGCAGATGTCCGTAGATGCCAGGGATGCAGTAAGTATGTGATTGCAAGTGCCTGCAGATGTGATAAGTGGGAGGTTACACTGTGAAAGCAGGTGCCCACTGAGACAAAAAGGGGAACTGGGCATGTGAATATAGCAGCCTGCTGTGACCAGAGTGGGGCAGTGGGCAATTGATTGCATGCTGCTGTAGAGAGCAGAGTTGGACAGTGGGCACGTGAGTGTAGGTCGCTGTATAGGCCGGGATAGTTTGTTTCACATTGGCACAAGTACCTTTTAAAGACTAAGAGCTCAGAAGACATGTGAGTACATGAGCCTGCACAGTACATATGCGGCTTGGGACTGTGAGTGCATTACAGACATCAGAAGTGGGGAGGTTGGTCTGAGAGCATGTGCCTACTACCATCAAGGAAGGGCAGTGGGTGTGTGACCAAGGTGGCCTACAAAGAACAGAATGGGACAGTGGCCATGTGAGTACAGGGTCTGCAGAGAATAGTATTGTGGTGGACATGGGAGTGCAGTGTGGGCAGTGTGCGTGTGAGTTCAGGAGGTTGCAGAGCCCAGGGCAGGCAGTGGGTATGTGAGTGTAGGTTCTTGTGGAGAACAGGATGCCAGTGGGCGTGAGTGCAGGTGCCTGCAGAGGTCAGAGGGTGTCAGTGAGGATTTGTGTGCAGGTTCCTAAGATTGCCAGACAAAATGGGCATGTGAATGCAGGTGACAGGAGCAGCCAGGGAAGGGCAGTGGGCATGTCAGTGCGGGTCATGCACAGGCCAGAGTGACATGGTGGGCACGTCAGTGTAAGTGCTTGGGAAGGCCAGGCAGATAGTGTGCATAGGACTGTAGGTACCTTCGCATGCTAGGCGTGCAGTGCACCTGTGAGTGCTGCAGGCTTCAGAGGGCTATCTGCAACAGTCGGAATGGGATTGCACATTCCTGCAGAGATGAGAAAGTCAGTGGGCATGTGAGTGCAGGGGCTGGAATATTCCAGAGAGGCAGTGGTATGTAAGTATAGCTAGCAACAAGGCAAGAGGTAGGCAGTAGAAACATCACTGCAGATTCCTGCCCAGGCCAGGCAGGCATTGGTGTATGCATCCTGGTGTGTGGCGATGTCACAGAGATGCCATTGTCATGTGAGTATAGGTGAGTGCAGAGGCCATAGGGGTCAGTGGGTATGTGAGTGTATGTCCCTGCAGAGTTAAGGGGGCAATGGTCATGTGAGTGCACGTGACTGCAGAGCTGAGAGAGATTGGGGGGAGCATGTATGTGCAGATGCCTGCAGGGGACAGATTGGGTAGTGGGCTTATGACTGCAAGTGCCTCAGTGGCCAAGGATGGCATTGGGCATGTGAGCCAGAGATTGACAGTGTGAGAACATTTGTCTACAGAGACATGCAGCCGTAAGAAGGGGCCAGAGAGTGGCTGCAATCTTGAGACTGCATGTTCCTGCAGAGGACAGGCAGGCAGTGGGCATGTGAGAGCGTGTAATTGTAGAGGCCAGAGAGTGGCAATGGCGTGAAAGAACATTTGTCTGCAGAGACAAATGCAGATGTAAGGTGAAGCCAGATTCAGATGCATGTGTCAGCCAGATAGTGGCAGTACCCTTGAGACTGCCTGTTCCTGTACAGGACATGATGACACTGGGCAAGTGAGTACAGGTGCCTGCAGAGGCCACAGAGAGCTATGGCCATGGGAATGCCTGTTCCTGCAGAGGACAGCCTGGCAGTGTGCATGTGAGTGCAGCTGCCTGCAGGAGACAGATGTGGAGGGTGGACATGTGAATAGAAGCCTCTTCTATCTGACGGCAGAGGTGGGCAATGAGCATGTCAGGGCAGTTGTCTGCTGAGGGCTGAAGTGGGTATTGTGTATGTGAATGCATGTGCCTGCTGATGCCAGAGAGAGGCAGTGGGTATGTGAGCACAGGTGCCCGCTGAGGGCAGAGGAGGGGCGCAGGCATGGGATTGCATGTACATGCAGAGAGCAGAGTGAGGCATTGTGTTTGTGAGTGCAGGGGCCTACAGAGGCCAGGGTGCTCCGTGGACATGTCAGTGCAGATTTCTACAGAGGCCTGGCACTCATTGTGTATGTGAACACAGAAGTCTCAAGAGGATGGAGAGGTGCAATACACATGTGAGTGCTGAGGCATAGCGGGGAGTGGAAATGTGAGTTTATGTGCCTGCAAAGGTTTCCATGACAGTGGGCATGTGAGTGCAGGTGTCTGCAGAGGCCAGAGTAGGGCAGTGGGCATGGGAGCATAGCTACCTGTGTAGACCTTAGAGAGGGGCAGCAGACTTGTGAGTTCATGTGTCTGCAGAGGGCAGGGTGTCATGGACACATAGGTGCAGATGTCCTCAGAGGTCAGATGGGTGATGTGGGTATGTGGGTACAGACGCCTACAGATACCAGAGTAGGTCGATATGGCTGTCAATGTAGGTCCCTTCAGAAGCTAGGGAAGGCAGTGAACCTGTGAGTGTAGAGAAATACAGAGGTGAGAGGGGACAGTGGGTATGTGAGTGCAGGGACTTGTCGAGGACAGAGAGGAGAAATTTCCATATGAGGGCAATGGCCAGCAGATGCTAGAGAGAAAATGTGGAAATGTGAGTGTAGGAGTCTGCTGTGACCAGAGGGACACATTGGGCATGTGAGTGTAGGAGTCTTTTGTGATCAGAGAGGGCAGTGAGTGAGTGACTGCGTGTTCCTGTAAAGAGCTGAGTTGTGCAGTGGGCATGCAGAGGAAACGATAGAAGTGGGCATGTGAATTCAGGATCCAGTAGAAGACAAGGTAACAAAGTGGGCATGTGAGGCCTGGTCCCTACTTAGACCACAGGAGGGCAGTGATTATTTTGAGCCCAAGCTCCAATCGAGAGGAGACATGGGCAGTGGACATGTGAGTGTGTGTGCCTGCAGAGGCCAGGATGTTTAGCGACTACATTCAGAGAATGCCAAGTGTTCAGTGGACATGTGTGATCAGATGCCTGCAGAAGACATAGCTGGGCATTGGGCATGAGAGTGCAGGTGCTGGTAGAGACAAAGGAAGCTGTGGACATGGGACTGCCATTGCTCATCAAGACCAAATCTTGACATGTTAGTTCAGATTCCTACACATTTCAGGCAATCATTGTGTACATGAGTGGAGGTGTATGGTGCACCAGTTAGGTGTAATTGGCAGATAAGGGTAGAGGTGCCTGTAGAGGTGCCTGTAGAGGCATAGGGGACAGTGGTCATGTGAGTTGATGTACCTGCAGCCATCAGAAAGTTTGGGTTGGCAGGTGTACCCCAGTGCCAGAAGAGTTCATAGTGTTAGTTGACATGAAGGTATAGGTTTTTGCAGAGACCAGGATTCCAATAGATATATAAGTGCAGACACCTGCGGAGTCCAGAGAGAGGCCAAAGGGCCTCTAAGCCCAAGTCAGTGCAGAGACCAGGGTGTCAGTGCACATGTAACTGCAGGATACTGCAGGGGCCAGAGGGGGGCCTGTGTGTCCACATTCCTGCTGAGGACAGAATAGCAGTGATCACAGGAGTGTAAGTGCATCGGCGGTGTGTCCATGAGTGTAAGTGCCTCCAGATGCCAAATGTAGGAGGTTGGTCTGTGAGTAAACAATCCTACAGAAGTAAGAAAGGGGGCATGGACCTGTGAGTGTGGTTTCCTTGGCTTCAGTGGGCATGTGTTTCCAAGCAACTGCAGAGAACAGAGTTGGGCAGTGCGTGTAAGAGTGTAGTTATCTTCAGAACCCAGAGAGAGGCAGTGGGCATTTGTGTGCACTTACCTAAGGGGCTAGAGTGGGGTAGATTGCATGTGACTGTAGGTGCCTTCAGAATCCAGCAAGAGGCAGTGAGCATGGAGGTACTGCTATCTGTAGAGATCAGAGAAGGGTAGTGGGCATGCTTGTGAGCCCAGGTGCCTGCAAAATCCAGATGGTGTTTATGTGCATGTGAGTGCAGGCTTCTCCATAGGACAGGCTGGCAGGGCGCATGTGAGTGTAGATGCCTAGAGAAGATACATGGGGGCATTGGGTCTTCAGTGCAGATGCCTGCAGAGCTCAAAGAGGTACAGCTGGACTGTGAATGAAGATGTCTACTGATGCCTGTGTGGACAGTGTCCATGTGAATGCAGGTACTCACTGAGGTCAGATATGGCACGTGCGTGTGTGTGTGTGTGTGTGTGTGTGTGTGTGTGTGTCTGTGTCTGTCTGTGTGTGTCTGTGTGTGTGTAGGTCCATGCAGAGGCCAGGGAAGGTAGTAGGCATAAGTATAGGTTCTGCTGATGGGAAGATAGCAGTGAGTATGTGAATGTATGTGCATATGTGCATGCAGAAGATCCATGGGGTCTGAGAGCCTTGAGTGCCCGTGCCTACACAGTCAAGAGGTACAATTGGACTGTGAATGAATATGTCTTTAGAGGCCAGATTGGGGCAGTGGGCATGGGTGTACAGGTACATGCAGGGGGCAGATGAGGCAGTGGACAGATGGGCACAGGTTCTTAAAGAGGGTAGGTTGGGCCAGCTTGTATGTGAGTATGCATACATACAGAGGGCACAGAAATCATTGAGCTGGATATAGGCTTCCCTGCACATATGTAGCAGATGTACTGCTTGATCTTCATGTAGTTCCTAAGAAAGAGGAGCTGGGGTTCTTCCAAAATCTTTGCCTGTACCTGGGATAGGTTCTTCTGGATGGGCTGCTTTGTCTGGCCTCAGTCAGAGAGGAAGTGCCCAGCCTCAGAGATACTTTTAGTGCCAGGATGGGGGGATGCTTAGGGGACCATAACCTGCTCAGAGAAGGGATTTGCAGATGGAGGATGGATTGTGGGAGGAGTTGTCCAGGAGGGAGGGCAGTGAGCTGGATGTAAAGTGAATAAGAAAAAGGTAAAATGGGGCTATCGAGATGGCACAGCGGAAAACAGAGCTGACTGCTCTTCCTAAGGTCCTGAGTTCAGATCCCAGCAACCACAGGGTGGCTCACAAGCACCCGTAATGAGATCTGATGCCCTCTTCTGGTGCATCTGAAGAAAGCTACAGTGTATTAAGCAGGATCAAACAGGCCAGAGCAAGCTGGACCTGAGGGGGCGGGGCTGTCCTGAGTTCAATCCCCAGCAGCCACATGATAGCTCATGGCCATCTGTACAGCTACAGTGTACTCATACACATGAAATAAATAAATCTTAAAAAAGAAAAAGGTAAAATAAAAATTTAAAAGATGAAGATAGCAGTGGTCTTGTGAATGCAGATGCCCTGTGAGGCCAGAAGGATACAGTTTGCATGTTAGTGAAAGTGCCTGCATATGCATTGAGAGAGATAGAGAGTGTTTGAGTACAGATATTGAGTCCAGAGAAAGGCAGTGGTTGTGTGAGTGCAGGAACATGCAGAAAGTATAGTGGGTGTACTGGCTAGTTTTGAGTGTCAATTTGACACAGGCTGGAGTTATCACAGAGAAGTGAACTTCAGTTGGGGAAATGCCTCCATGAGATCCAGCTTGTGGGGCATTTTCTCAATTATTGACCAAGGGGATAGGGCCCCTTGTGGGTGGTGCCATCTCTGGTCTGAAAGTCTTGAGTTCTATAAGAGAGCGGGCTGAGCAAGCCAGGAGAAGCAAGCAGCAAGGAACATCTCTCCATAGCCTCTGCGTCAGCTCCTGCTTCCTGACCTGCTTGAGTTCCAGTCCTGACTTCCTCTGGTTATCAACAGCAATGTGGAAGTAAGTTGAATAAACCCTTTCCTCCCCAACTTGCTTCTTGGCCATGATGTTTGTGCAGGAATAGAAACCCTGACTAAGACAAATTGGTACCAGCATAGTGGGGTATTCCTGTGACAACCTGACCATGTTTTGGGGAGGACTGTGGAAGGACTTTGGAACTTTCAGCTAGAAGAGGCACTGTTTGTTAATAACTCTGTGGAATGTCTGTGGGAGCTTGGAAGATCATGTTGAGAACAGTGCAGAGATGGAGGCCTGGCTTGTGAAATTTCAGAGGGAAGATTAAAGACTCTTATCAGGGCCATGTTGTTTTTGACTGTGAAGATTCTGTGATTCTGGTTAGCTGGGGCTGAAGTATCAGCTGTGAGTAACAAGATACCAGAACTACTAAAGAGAGAACTTTGCATTACTGGGACTATTGATGCTGGTTAGCTAAAGCTAAGAAATTAGTGGTAATTAAAAAGAGACCAGCATCATTGAGGTGACATCTTCTGGGA
>JADRCD010035472.1:0-14062 GCA_019843815.1 Montemys delectorum
TAATTATTTTTATAAGCCCATAATTACCCTAATATACACAAATAACATAAAGATGCAACAAAGATAGAAAATCACAGACAAATTTTCCTTATGAACAGAGATGCAAAAATTCTCAATATAAAACATGTAAACTAAACTCAAGAACATATGAAAACTTATCCACAGTGATCACAAAGTCTTCATCCCAGAAATGCAGTGATAGTTCAAAGTTCATGGATAAACATAATCCCATCACACTGTAAACAGACTGAAAGACAGACAAACAACAAGGACCAATTCATTAAACTTGGTAAGGGTTTTGACAACATACAACATCCCTTCATAAAAGTCCTAGAAAGCTGAGTGATACAAAGGACATATATCCATATAATGAAAGCAATTAAAAATAAGCTCATAGCAAATATTAACCTAAATGGACAGAAATTCAAAACATTTCTACTAAAATTAGGAAAAAACAAGCATGTCTAATCTCTATATACTACTATATATAATCCTTAAACTTTTGGCTACAGCAATATGACAACTGATAGAGAACAATTGGATATAAATAGGAGAGAGAAGTGAAAGTGTCTTCATATTCACATGTTATGCCTTTATATCTAGAAATCCCTTAAAAATGCTCCAGAAAACTTCTACATCTGATAAACCCTTACAGTGAAGTAGAATTGTAGCAGCCAGCAGCTATGCAAACTGGGTTCCTGAAAGAGAGGCTGGGGCCTGGGGGAAAAAAGGAATTGGACTGTGAAAGAAATAACCAGACCAAACCAAAAGGTTCGAATCAAGGTCCAATGTATATTTCAGAATCTGAGAATATATAGGGAGGGCACCAATCCCCCACTATGTCAGGATCTTGTGGCCTCATTAGCATCTTGTTTTGTCCTGAAAGCAGGTGAATCAGCTCAGCAGGGCTTGACTCCTATAGGGAAGTTGCAGACTTGGCTGAGCAATAGACCTTACCTAAGGGGAAAGACTCCACCCTAGGTGAGGTGGCTGCTTGTTGGTAGGACAAGGTCTGGCTCAGCTCACTTGAGGCTGGGGGAGGTCACATAGAATAGTGGAAACAGAAATCAAAAATCTAATAGTCTTTCTATATACAAATGGATTGAGAAAGAATTGGGGAAACAGTACTTTTCACAATTGCCTCTAAATGTATATTGGGGTAAACTTAATCAAGGAAGTGAAAGACTTTTATAAAAATAAACAAATAAACAAACAAATACATTGCATCATTGGACTGAGGTCAGAAACTCCTATGGAAGAGTTAGGGAAAGGACTGAAGGAACTGAAGGGGATTGTAACTCCATAGATGACAAATAACTCCAGGTTATAACAAATAACCTGGACACCTGGGAGTTCCCAGCGACTAAGGCAACAACCAAGAGCATAGAGGGGATGTTATGAGGCCCCTAGCACATATGTCACAGATGACTGATTTCTTTGGCCCTAGTGGAAGGGAATGTAACTAATACTGTAGGTATTTGATGTCCCAGAGAGGGTTGGTTTCCAGGGAGCATCCTCTTACAGGCAAAGGGGGTAGGCAATAGAGAAGAATTCTAAGAAGGTGAGATGAGGTGATAGATATGGATCCATTTTAAATTTTCTATATAATGACATCCAGTTAGGCCAGCATAATTTGTTGAAGTTGCTTTCTTGTTTTCATTGTATAATATCAGTTTCTTTATTAAAATAATATATCCATAAGTTATGGATTACATCCAGCTCTTCTAATCGGTTCCATTGATCCACCTGTCTGTTTTTATGTCAATATCATGCAGTTTTTATTCCTATAGCTTTGTAGTACCACTTGAAATCAGGGAGAGTGTATCCTTCAAAAACTCAAGATCTAGTAGATCAAAGATTTCAATATAAAACCAAACTTACTAAATCTGATAGAATATAAAGTAGGAAATTGCTTTGAAAGCATTGGCACAGGAGACAACATCCTGGATAGAACACTAATACCTTAGGCACTTAGATCAAGAATTAATAAACAGTACCTCATGAAAGTGAAAAGCTTCTGTAAGGCAAAGGATACCATCTAACATTCAAAATGGCAGCCCATATGTGACAGACGACTGATTTTCAAACTGTATAAAGAATTCATAAACCACACATCAAGAAGCCAAACAATCTAATTTAACAATGGGTCACAGATCTAAACAGATAATTCTCAACAGTGTATTCTGAAATAGATAAGAAGCACTTGAAGAAATTTTCAACATCCTTAGCCATCAGGGAAATGCATATCATTATGACTCTGAGATTTCTTTTTTTACTTGTTTGTATGGCTAAGATAAAAAACAGTAGTGGCAGCTCATGCTGGCAAGGATGTAGAACAAGGGGAATTCTTCCATTCCTGTTGTTTAGGAACACAATCTTGTGTAGTCACCTTGGAAATCAACATGGCATTTTCTCAGAAAATTGAGATTGATCCACCTTTAGACCTAGCTATACTCCTTTTGGGCTTATACTTAAAGGATGTTCCATCCTACCATAGAGATTCTCTACCATACTGTAAGGACACTTGCTAATTTCTATTCATATCATATTTTTTCATGATCACCAGAAACTGGAAACAACTTGGACGTCCTTCATCAGAAGAATGGATAAAGAAAATGTGGTACATTTACACAATGGAGTATTACTCAGCTGTTAAAAAATAATATGAAAATTTCAGGCAAATGGATGGAACTAGGAAAGTTATCCTGAGTGAAGTAAAATAGCCCCAGAAAAACTATCATATTATATACTCAGTTACAAGTATATTTTATCTATAAAATATAAGATAATCATGGGAAATTCACAAACCCAGAGAGACTAAGAAATAATGAGGGCTCAAGGCATGAACATGTGAATCTTTTCAGGAAGGGAAAATGGAACAGATAGCATGGGTGTACTGCCAGCATGTATGGATCAGAGGAACCATGGATGGGGGGGATACAGAGAGATCTGGCTGAGACATATGAAAATTTAGGGCATTTGGGGGGGGTAAGACAGAAACCTAGAGCAATGAAAACTCTCAGGAATCTACTGTGATGACCCTACCTAAGATTACTAGTAATGTGGAATATGGAACCTAAACCAGCCATCTCCTATAAGCAGCCAAGATTCTACTTGGAGGGGTTGGGACACCAACTCAACCACAAAACTTTTGGCTTATAGTTTGTCCTGCCTGCAAGATTTTCTGGGGTAAATCTTCGTTTCTATTTGCACAGAGTAGGAGTGACCACATTGAGAGTGGCCAAAATGACTGTACCAACTTCAGACTTAGGCCATGTGAGGGAGCCAATTCCTGACATTGAATAGAGTACCAATAACTAGATGCTGGATGGCCCAGAGACCTAGAATAGAACATCCCTAGAATAATTCCTAATGATATTCTGCTATGCTTGTAGACAGGATCCTAGCATGAACACCATCAGAGAGGCTGCAACCATTGACTGATGGAAACAGATGCAGAAACCCACTTGGAAACTTCAGGTAGATCTTGTTGAATCCTACACAGAAGAGGGGGAATAAGGGTTGCAGGAGACAGCGTGTCAAGGATACCACAAGAAAACCCATGGAATCAATGAACCTGGACTCGTAGGGGCTCATAGAGACTGAACCTACTATCAGGGAACCTGCATGGGTCTGACCTCGGCCCTCTACATATATGTTATGGTTGTGTATCTTGGTATTCTTGTAGGATTCAAACAGTGAGAGTGGGGTCTATCTCTGATGCTTTTCCATACTTTTGGGAGCTGTTTTCTCCTACTGAGTTGCCTCATCCAGCTTTAATGTGAGGAGAAATATCTGGCTTTATTGTAGCTTGATATGCCTGGGAGCCCTGCCATTTTGTGAAGGGAAACAAAGGAGGAGTAGATTGGTGTTGGGAATTTGCAAGGGAATAAAGGAGGGAAAACTGAGGTTGGGATGTAGTATATGATAGAATAAAGAAAAAAAATTAAAGATAAGCATTTTAGATAGATACCAACTGAATATCTTCTAATCTTGACTTATTCTTATATTCATTTTAGGATTTGTTTCATGCAACAGCTTACTTCTGAAGTTCAATGTAGCATCTTAAGTCGTTCAGGGTTGAATTCTAAAAACAGGAGGGAACTTGTAACCACCCTAGAAGTCATCTTACATTATAACCATGGAGCCTGCTTCAGAAATCCTTTTTAAAACAGTCCATATTAAAAATTTACTCACATCTAACCAAAGGTTAAGTCGTTTTGTAAAAGGAGCTGGAGATAATCACTCAGTGGCTAGGCAGGGGTACTGCTCTTGTAGAGGACCTAAGTTTGGTTCCTTGAGCCCACATTGGGTGTGTGTGTGTGTGTGTGTGTGTGTGTGTGTGTGTGTGTGTGTGTTTGTTTATGTATGCATGTACATGCATAACTAGAAATAAATGTGTTGATAGTATTTTTAAACTAATACAATTTATTTTAAAATATACAACTCGGTATTGATATTTTTTCAAGTAATCAACATAATTTATAATAGATAAATGCCTCTTAAATATATATGATACCTTCTGAAGTTAAAAGTAACATGTATTCAACAGTTTTTAAAATATTCTTGGGATATTAAAAATTATTGTAGTAGGTGAAAATCTTTCATGAATTCCTCTATGAGAGGATATTGAGACAAGTTCCTGATTAGATAGAAACTGTTCCATGTCCAAGGGAGAATATGCAGCATAACTGTGGCTTCATAGAATTAATAGGGTAGTGTTTCTTCTGTTTCTATTTTTGTGGAATAGTTTGAAAAGTAGTGGTGTTAGGTATTCTTTGAAGGTCTGATAGAATTATGCACTAAACCCATCTGGTCCTGGGCTTTTATTTTGGTTGGGAGACTTTTAATGATTGCTTCTATTTCTTTAGGGGTTATGGGATGATCTAGATGGTTTATCTGATCCTGATTTTACTTTGGTACCTGGTGTCTGACAAGAAAATTGTCCATTTCATCCAGATTTTCCAGTTTTAAAGAGTACAGGCTTTTGAAGTATGATCTGATGATTTTTGAATTTCTTTGGTTTCAGATGTTATGTCTCCCTGTTCATTTCTGGTTTTGTTAATTTGAATACTGTTTCTGTGCCCTCTGATCAGTTTGACTACCAGTCTATCTATCTTGTTGATTTTCTCTAAGAACCAGCTCCTGGTTTTGTTGATTTTTTGTATAGTTTTTTTTTGTTGTTGTTGTTGTTTCTACATGGTTTATTTCAGCACTGAATTTGATTATTTGCTGACGTCTACTTCTCTTGGGTGTAGTTGCTTCTTGTTGTTCTAGAGCTTTCAGGTTTGCTGTTAAGCTTCTAGTATATGCTGTCAGTGCTATGAGTTTTCTTCTTTGCACTGCTTTGCTTATGTCCCATAAGTTTGGGTATGTTGTGACTTCATTTTCACTAAACTCTAAAAAGTCTTTACTTTCTTAATTTCTTTCTTTCTTGACCAAGTTATCATTTAGTAGGGCATTGTTCAGCTTCCATGTAAATGTGGGCTTTCTAATGTTTATATTGGTATTGAAGACCAGCCTTAGTTCATGGTGATCTGATAGGATGTGTGTGATTATTTCAATCTTCTTGTATCTGTTGAGGCCTTTTTTGTGACTAATTATATGGTGAGTTTTGGAGAAGGTACCATGATGTGCTGAGAAGAAGGTATATTCTTTTGTTTTATGATGAAGTATTCTGTAGATATCAGTTAAAACCATTTAGTCCATTACTTCTGTTAGTTTCAATGTGTTTCTGTCCAGTTTCTGTTTCCACAATCTGTCCATTGATGAGAGTGGTGTGTTGAAGTCTTACACTTATTATTGTGTGAGGTGCAATGTGTGCTTTGAACTTTTGTAAAGTTACTTTGATGAATGTGGTTGCTCTGGTATTTGGAGCATATATGTTCAGAATTGAGAGTTCTTGGTAGATTTTTTCTTTAATGAGTATGAAGTGTCCTTCATTATCCTTGTTCATAACTTTTGGTTGAAAGTCAATTTTATTTGATATTAGAATGGTTCTACAGCTTGTTTCTTGGGACCATTTGCTTAGAAAATTGTTTTCCATTCCTTTGCTCTGAGGTAGTGTCTGTCTTTGACACTGAGGTGCATTTCCTGTATGCAGTAAAATGCTGGGTCCTGTTTGTTAGTCTATGTCTTTTTATTGGGGCATTGAGTCCTTTGATATTAAGAGATAGTAAGGAATAATGATTGTTGTTTCCTGTTATTTTTGGTGTTATTTTTATGATTGTGTGGTTATCTTCTTTTGGATGTGTTGAAACATTATTTTCTTGCTTTTTCTTGGGTATAATTTCCCTCCTTGTGTTGGCATTATACAGGTATTAACCTTTGTTGGGCTGAATTTGTGAAAAGTTATTGTGTAAATTTGGTTTTGTCATGGAATACTTTGGTTTCTCCAACTATGTTAATTGAGAGTTTTGCTGGGTATAGTAGCCTGGGATGGCCTTTGTGTTCTCTTAGAGTCTGTATGAGAACAGCCCAGGATCATCTAGCTTTCATAGTCTCTGGCGAGAAGTCTGGTGTAATTCTAATAGGTCTGCCTTTATATGTTACTGGACTTTTTCCCCTTAATGCTTTCATTAATCTTGCTTTGTTTTCTGCATTTTGTGTTTTGAGTATTATGTGATGTGAGGAATTATTTTTTTCTGTTCCATTCTACTTGGTGTTCTGTAGGCTTCTTGTATGTTTATGGGCATCTCTTACTTTTTTTTTCTTGTTATAACTATCCATTTAATCATGTGGGTGAAACCAAGTTCAAGTTCCCAGGCATGGAAGAGATGGGGACTTTCCACTAGTGTACTACCTTTGCCATGATCACAAGGCAGAAAGTATTTCAGCTGAACTTTGCTTTTCCTGTGAGGGTCTTAACAGTGTTTTGGAATCTGTAGCAAATTACCTCCTTTTTCCTGTCCCTGCAAAAGCAAACACAGCTGGGAATACATCTTCGCAGAAATTCCTTGTATCTCTGCAGGCCCTGGCTCACTGTCCAAACGCTCTGAAAGAAACTAAGATTTCATTTCTTATACGAGGTCAATGCTGAGGGAAAAGACCACAAAGTCATTCACTCACACTCCTGGGCCAGCCTTAAGCAAGAGAGGTTTATTTTTAATCCTGACCTGGCCCAAATCGGACCAATTTGGAAATCTCCAAGATCACACTGCTGCTCCAGACCCTCTCTGGGATGGACACAAAGTGGTAAGCTGGTCCCTGGAAGCAAGGTCCCATGGATGAGTTCTGGGATGAGCTCACTAAGCCCTTTGGACAAACCGTTACTGTTTCTAACTCCCTGGTCTCTTTCTGGCTTGATGTTAATGTTCCCAGAGAATTAGGACAAAAGTGGACCAGATTCTGACAGAGAAGGAATACATGCATAGTTACTGCATATGTTCAAAGCCAGACAAACTCCCCTGGGAGTCACATTTACTCCTAGCTCTGAGCCGGGAGCATAATAAAATATCTTATTCACAAAGATCCTCACCACTTCCCTAACTTGCCCCTCCTATCCCCAGCCTTTCTCCCTAACCTGCTCTACATACAGACCACTACAAGGTGCAGCCTCAACACTGGCAGTCTCCCGAGAGCCTACGGATAAAATTGCATTCATGGCACTTGGCAGATAATCCCATTCTACTTTGAACTGCTGTGAGTTCAACACAGTGAAGAAATAAATAAGAATGTAAGAGAAGAGGCCATAGAAATCCGAGCCTGCCCTTCCCACATAAAAGAGGCACGGAGATTTCAAGAGTTGGTGAAAAAAGTGTCTATCATCTCTTGCTGGAACGCCACCAGCTCCCACCACTTGGGAGCCGCATTAGTACTTGTTTCTCCTCAGGACTGAAGTGCAAGATCGTGAGGATGGCTGTGAGCGTCTGCTGGCGGCCCAGGCTGTCCGGCAAGTTCAGGAAGCAGTAAATGATGATTTTTGAGATATTCCAGGTTGGCTCCCTCCCTGCTCTGGTCCCTGATGTTCTTTATGATGTGGCTCTGAAGGACTCCAATCTCCTCTCGATGCCGCTCGCCCTCCTCCAGCAGCCTTTCCTGCAGTTGATGGGCCTCTACCTCCAGCCTGTGTTTCTGCTTCCTCAGAGATGTGATCTCCACCTCCTTCCGGGCCAACTGCTCAGCATAAAGGAAGAAGGTGGGCTCGTTAGCTGCAGCAAGCTGCAAGGCTTGGGTCAAGCTATCTGAGGAAGCTGTGTCAGCTGGGTCCCCAAGATCTCCACCACCCACTCCTCCCACGGGGCTTCTTCGTCCTGGCAACCCCGAGGTCAAGGCCACGGAACGGAATTGCTCCAGCTCCAAGTCCTTCTCAGGAAGCACAGCCAGGGCCCGGTCCCGCTGCTTGTGTAGCTCCTCCTTCAGTTTCAGTGTGCAGTCCCTGAAGTCCAGCTGGCTTCGCTCCAGTTCCTGCCGATGGAGCTGCTGCAGTCGGGCCAGCTCCTGCTTCCAGTCCTCAGCCTCCTGTTGGTGCTGGCTTTCCAGCTCCTCACAGGACAGCTGCAGGGAGATATACTTGTCCTTCAACTCAGCAAGCTGCCCCTGCGCTGCCTCCAGCTCCTTCCCCAGGTTCCCATCTTTGGTGTTCTTGCTTTTGAGCACAACCTGGTCTCTCATCTTGTACCGCTCAAACTCTTCCTTCAGCTGCTTCAGCTCCTGTTGGTAGTACAGTGCAGTAGCCTTTTCCCCATCGGCAGCCTCAGAGTTGGCCATTATCTCAGGGTTGCAGAGCTTCTCCACATCCAGGGTCACCTGGCTTTTCCTAGCTGCAACCTGCAGTAGCCTCTTGAGCTTCTCCATCTTGTCCTTCAGGACATTGATATCCAGACTGGATTCATCACCGTGGATGTCAAGAGAGGACCGGCTAGAAGCTGCAAGGGCCAGTGTCTTGTTCTCCAGGTCAAGCTGCAAAATTCTCTCCTTTAGCTTCTGGATGGCCAGCTGGTCTTTCTGCTTGGCTTTCTCATAGGTGCCCAGCAGTTCAGACACCTCAGAGATCTGGTTCTCCAGAGCTGCTCCCCTTTGCTCTTCTACCTGAGACTGCTGGCGAAGCCGGTCCTTTGCAAGGGCTGTCTTCCTCATTTCTTGCTGCAGTTGGGCCTGGAAATGGCTTTTAAGACGGGCAGCCTCTTGCTGAAGTTCCTGCAGCCGGGGGTCTGGTCGGTTCTTCTCATCTCGAATGGCTTGCAGCTCACTTTTCAGCTCCTCTACCTCATGGGTCAGCTGCTTGGTCTGCAGTTCAAACCCTTCTATCTGATCAGCTGCATATGCCCGCCATGCCAAGGCTTCTCTGGTCTCTTCCAGGTCCTGGCGTTGGGTCCTCTCCTCCTGCAAGAGCTTCTGTAGCTCCCGCAGCATCAAGGCATGGTCGCTCTGCTCCTGGGCACGATCATGCTGCTGTGTAATAAGTCGGGCTTTGGTTTCTGCTATCTGCTCTTACAGCCCCTTCAAGTCTCTCTCCAGGCGGCCTCGCTCTTCCTCTGTCTTTTTATTGGCATCTTCTAAGTCCTGCTTCATCTTCTTCTTATCCGCCAGGTAAGAAGCCTCCACGGGACTTTTCCTGAGTGACTGTAGCCAAGGAGCTAGTCAAAGTGGCCAACTGAGTCTTCAGCTGATGCACTCTTTTATCCATCTCACTACCTGCTGATGGCCCATCCCCACTACTACTACTAACGCCACTCTCTGACCCACTGGCCTCTTCAGACTTTGGAGGAAGTGGCCCACGGGCCACTCTGTCATCTTCAACCCCAAATTCGCCCTTGACACTTGTAAGACTGGCTGCGGTATCCAGGCTAGTGGCAGTTCCGGTGCTATCCTCACTGTGAGTGGAGCATCGATCATCCACAGAATCAGGAAACAGGAGACCTGGAGGCTGCACACCTGAGAGGCTTACATCCGCCTCATGGGACATGGACAGTACCTTGATGCTGGCCTCCAGGGCTTCTTTCTCCTTCAGAAGGCTTTTATAGGCACGGACCACATCCTTGAGCCTTGCCTGGTACTGGAGAAGCTGTTTTTTTCTGTGTCTCTATGGTCTCCAGAAGATCCTTCTTGCTTGGGCCGCCCCTGAAATTCATCCCAAACTCCTGCATGGGGGTTCTGGAGTGGGCTGCTCCACATCAGCTTTCTTACAGCCCTGGACAGAGCCACAAAGACAGCTAAAAGTGAAACAGAGAGAATCGTCTGGCTGCAGGCAATTTACCTGGTTTGTCCAGCGGCCCAGGCGGGATGAGGGGCCGCGGTGGACAGGCAAAAGCACTGTGTGAGGCAGGCCGAAGGTGGGAGCCAGTTCCAACCTGGAGGCGGGAGTGACGCTGGCCTAGCAGGATCACTCAGCCACGGCTCTCCAGTACAGGCCCTGAGCCTGTTCCACCCTAGCTGCTCCTCTGGCCACCACAACCTAGACCCGCCTCCCTCTGCCCATGATCAGCCCAGGGTTTACACTAAGCCCGGTTCCATCTCGATTTCCCAACAACCGGGATGGCCCAAAATAATTTTTTTAAGAATACTTTTTAAAAAATGATTTCTAGCCCTCCTGGTGCCAGTTGTAAAGGCATGCCAGGCCTCTGGGCTAGGCGCCTTGGCATTCCCACAGAGGCTGTCACCTGAAGGACATGTACAGCCTTAACATGGGAGGCCCTGCAACAGGTTGACACCTGCAGGTCCATGGTGGGCTCTGAGTTCAATGACCTGCCTATCATCCACCAGCACCAGTGCTAACAAACCCTGCAGGAAAAGGCTGGAAAATATTTTTCTAAGTAGATGATCCCAAAAGGCAAGCTGGAGTATGAATTCTAATATTGAATAAATTCAACTAAAAGTAATCAAAAAAATAAGAAGGACACTTCATACTCATCAAAGGAAAAATCTACCAAGATGAATTCTCAGTTCTGAATATCTATGCTCCAAATGCCGCACCATCCACATTGATAAAACAACCTTGACTAAAGCTCAAAGCACACATTACACCTCACACTGTAATAGTGGGAGGTGGTGATACCACCCTCTCATCAACGAACAGATCATGGAAACAGAAACTAAACAAAGACACAGTGAAACTAACAGAAGTTATGAACAAAATGGTTTTAACAGATATCTATAGGACATTTCATCCTCAAACAAAAGAAGTTCTTCTCATCAACTCATGGTACCTTTTCCAAAATTGTCCATATAATCAGTAACAAAAGCGGACTCAACAAATACAGAAAGACTGAAATAATCCCATATATCCAATCAGATAACCACAGACTAAGACTGGTCTTCAATAACAACAAAAATAACAGAAAGCCCATATATACATGGAAGCTGATAACTTGGTCAAGGAAGAAATAAAGAAAGACATTAAAGACTTTTCAGAGTTTAATGAAAATGAAGGTACACCATACCCAACCTTATGGGACATATTGAAAGCAGTGCTAGGAAGAAAACTCATAACTCTGAGTGCCTCCAATAAGAAACTGGAGAGAGCATATACTAGCAGCTTAACAGAACAACAGAAATCTCTAGAACAAAACAGAATCAAATATACCCAAGAGGAGTAGCCTGCAGGAAATAATCAAACTCAGGACTGAAATCAACCCAGTAGAAAGAAAAAGAACTATACAAAGAATCAATAAAACCAAGAGTTGTTTCTTTGAGAAACTCAACAAGATAGATATACTGGTAGCCAGACTAATCAGAGGGCACAGAGACAGTATCCAAATTAACAAAATCAGAAATGAAAAAGGAGATATAACAACAGAAACTGAGGAAATTAAAAAACCATCAGATTCTATTACAAAAGTTTATACTCAACAACTTGAAAATGTAGATGAAATGGACAATTTTCTAGACAGATACAAGGTACTGAAGATAAATCAGGATCAGATAAACTAAATAGTCTCATAGCCCCTAAAAAAATAGAAGCTGTCATTAAAAGTCTCCTAATCAAATAAGGCCCAGGACCAGATGGGTTTAGTGCATAATTATATCTGACATGCAAAGAAGACCTAATACCAACATTCATCAAACTATTCCACAAAATAGAAACAGAAGAACACTACCAAATTGATTCTATCTACAGTTAAGCTGATACACAAAACACACAAAAACTCAACAAAGAAAGATAACTTCAGACCAATTCCCCTTCTGAATATCGATGTATAAATACTCAAAAAAATTCTCTAGAACTGAATGCAAGAATACATCAAAACAATCAGGATAATTCACCATGATCAAGTAGGCTTCTTCCCAGGAATACAGAGATGGATCAATCTTCAGAAATCCATGAACATAATGCACTATATAAACAAACTCAATGAAAAAATCCACAGTCTATTAATTAGATGCTATAAAAGCACTTGACAAAATTCAGCATCCCTTCATGTTAAAATTTTTAGAAAGTTAATGTATTCAAGGACCATACCTAAACATAGTAAAAGCATGGAGGGCCTGCATCTAGGGTGGGCTTCACCCCTAGGAATCAGGGATACCAGCTGGGAGGCATAGGTCTCAGGAGTTGCAGGGGAGTTGATGGACTGCAGGGGTTAGGATCCTCTCAGCTTCCAAGTGACAGTGCTGGATCAGCGACAATCTCTGCCCATTCCCTGATAGCAGAGGGCTTCCCTCCAGGATGAGCTTCAGCCCAAGGACGCAGGAGAGATCTGCCATTTTCTCTCTGGTGCCTTTTTAAGGCGGGTCCAGCCAGGAGGCGTAGGCCTCAGGAATTGCAGGGGAGTGGCAGGACTGCAGGGACAGGATCCTCTCAGCTTCCAAGTGACAGAGCTGGATCAGTGACCATCTCTGCCCCCTCCCTGCCGGCGGAGGTCCTGCATCCAGGGCTGACTTCAGGCCCAGGAATCAGGCAGGACCAGCCGGGAGGCATAGGCCTGAGGAATTGCAGGGGAGTCGCAGTACTGCAGGGACAGGATCCTCTCAGCTTCTGAATGACAAGGCTGCATCAGCAACCATCTCTGTCCCCTCCCTGCTAGCAAAGGGCTTCCCTCCAGGATGAACTTCAGTCCAAGGACACAGGTGAGATTCACATTTTCTCTCTGGTTCCTTTCTAAGGCAGGACCAGCTGGGAGGCACAGGCCTCAGGAGTCCAAGGGGAGTTGCAGGGCAACAAGGATAGGTCAAGCTCTAGTAAGAGACACCAAGAACTTCTAACACCAGAGATCAAGAGATAGCGAAAGACAAATGCAAGAATCCTACCAACAGAAACCAAGACTGCTTGGCTTCACCAGAACCTAGTACTCCCACCTCAGCAAGCCCTGGATATCCCAAAACAACAGAAAAGCAAGATTTGGATCTAAAGACATATTTCACAATGCTGATAGAGGAACTTAAGAAGGACATGAATAACTCCCTTAAAGAAATACAGGAGAAAACAGATAAAGAGATACAAGCCCTTAAAGAGGAAACAAAAAAATCCCATAAAGAATTACAGGATATAACAAGTAAACAAATAGAAGCCTTTAAAGAGCAAACCCAAAAATCCCTTAAGGAATTGCAGGAAGGCACAAACAAACAGGTGAAGGAACTGAGTAAAACCATTCAGGACCTAAAAATGGAAGTAGAAACAATAAAGAAATCACAAAAGGAGACAACCCTGGAGTTAGAAATCTTAGGAAAAAAGTCAGAAAACATAGATGCAAGCATCACCAACAGAATACAAGAGATAGAAGAGAGAATCTAAGGGGCAGATAATAACATGGACAGCATTGACAGAACAATCAAAGAAAATGCAAAATGCAAAAAGACCCTAACCCAAAACATCCAGGAAATCCAGGACACAATGAGAAGACCAAACCTAAGGATAATAGGTATAGAAGAGAGTGAAGACCTCCAACTTAAAGGGCCAGTAAATATCTTCAACAAAATTATAGAAGAAAACTTCCCTAACCTAAAGATAGAGATGCCTATGAACATACAAGAAGCCTATAGAACTCCAAATAGATTGGACCAGAAAAGAAATTCCTCCCCCGACATAATAGTCAAAACACCAAATGCACAAAACAAAGAAAGAATACTAAAAGCAGTAAGGGAAAAAGGTCAAGTAACAAATAAAGGCAGGCCTATCAGAATT
>JADRCD010035475.1:0-10471 GCA_019843815.1 Montemys delectorum
TGTGTGTGTGTGTGTGTGTGTGTGTGTGTGTGTGTGTGTGTGTTTGCCTGTATAAAGCTTCTTAATTATTTTCCTTTCCTTCCTCTCTGGTTCACAAAGAATTAACCAGCTTAGCCAAAGAAGCTTCTGCCTAATTCAGCAGAAAAATGAGCACTGACAATAAATCTTTTTATTTAGATATTAGCACTTTTTAAAGCAGAAGTAATAAAGTTAAAAGTTAAGATTTTAGAACTTAATGAAGCACAAAACAGTAAGAAAGAGTGAAGTTCTTAGCACAGAACAGTAAAGAGGAGTTAAGTTTCCCTAGCACTTATTTAAACATAAAGAGTAAAACAAAGCAGAGAGTTATAATTTGTAATAAGACATAGAGTTAAAGAGAAAAGAAACCAGTATTTTTAAAACACAGAATAAGCAAGGAAGTTTTTAGAATCTTTTGAAAGTTATCAGCAAGGATTCGGTATAGTTAGAGAGCTAGAAGAGCAGAGACCACCAGTCTTTAAAGCCACATCCAATACTGTGTCTCATTTCAAGGCCATTCCAGGCTGGGCAGGCTCCCAGCAACAATCCTAACTAGAAAATGCCATCAAATTACAACGTATTAACTTCAAAGCCACTCTTCCTGAGGCACTATGAGGGCTACATCATTAACATCTAGGACCACATACAGGTTGGCAAGCAGAGCACAGTAAGATGCCAGTCATTAAAAATGTACTTGAGGGGATGAAGAGCAAGCTCAATGGTTAACAGTACTTGTACTTGCCAAGGACCCAGATTTAATTCCCAGCACACACATGGAGGCTCACAACTTCCCTTAGGTAACAGATACACACATGATGTTGAGACATATACACAAAAATAATAAACCTAAAATAAAGAAATAAATTGCCATCCTAAATCTTGTTATGAACTAGCTAGTGCTTCAGACTTGCAAGCAGGCATAGCGAGGTTTGCAATACTATGTATATAAGTCAGGCATGTTTAATTTATTAAATCCTCATTTATCAGAACTACCCATACTCAATATTCCCAAAGAATGAAATCACCAGACCTAACCTTTGCTGTGCAGGACTACTGAGAGTGCTGAGGGAAGACCAGTCTCTCCTCTGGCATACAGTAGAGCAGTAGTACATCTGTTTGCACTGGGAACACCACAGTGACCCCAAAAGAACACAGTCTGTCTCAGTCTAAGGTACTACATAAGTGTATAGTAACAATTTTGGCATTTTGGTTTCCCTAAAAATCATACAAACATTACATCTTTTCATTTTACTCCCAGGTGTGGGGTATGGGGCTGCTTCAGACTGTCTGCAGAAGCAGCTATGGTTTTCCCCCATTCTCTAACAGTAGCATGATTTTGCCAGCAGCAGATAGTTGCAATTATGTGATAGTTGGATTCTGGGGTCTGTTTTAGAAGGTTATACAAGTTCTAGGGCCTTAGATATCCTGACAGTGAAGATCAAACTTGCTCCAAGGAACTTGATGCCCCTAATTAGCAGGAAGCAATCTAATCATAATATTGTCTCCCTTTCCCTCTGTCCTTTTTTCCTGTCTAGTGCTAGGACATTGAAAGGATGGAAAAAGTGTAGAGAAGGATGTTACAAAGAAGAACCCACAAAACACAAATACCTACAGAGAGGCTGGAGAGATACTTTAGTGGTTACAAGCATGGACTGTTCTTCTAGAGGACTGAGGAGTCCTAAGACCTTTGGCTCAGATACTGTACACAGACTGGGCAAAAGTGCTTGGAGCTCTGATTGACAGAACTGAAAGCTACACACAAACACATCTCTTATGAGGTACAGACAAACTACCAAAACACCACATTCTATATGCCAATGGTGTACAGCCATCTGTTCATTTTTGAAAATAAATTGTGAAATACTATGATATTACTACTATGAAATATTATATGATATTATTAACTATTAACAAACACAAATAATTGATACAACACTGATAGATTAGTCTGATAACCATTCCTACTGAAGTAAAATACAAACAAGCAGGCCTATGGCTTTGTAATTCCATTGGTGGCATGACTATCTCCTAGGTAGAATGATGGGGAGGGATATGAAAGCATCTTCTGAGGTGACAGAAACATTCCCTGTCTTGATAAGATATGTGTCTGTGCATTTTAGGACATGTCATCTTTGTTTAAAATCTGCAAGTGTAATAAGTAAATGAGAAATCATCACCATAATAAATTACTTCTCAGATATACAGAAAGAGCACCTTGTGGACATCAAAAGCAAATTTGCTTGCCAAACAGGCCACAATGGTAACAGGTTTTTGATTGAACAGGTGGTCCTAAATAGTTGAAGAGTGATGAATTATTTACAGACAAGGTATTCTCAAATAATTTGAGAGCTTTTTTTGAATATTCAGGAGTCACATTATTGCTGGTCTTCTATGAAACAAAGAACAGTAATAGTAGAAGGTCTCTTCCAACACTCGATATGGTACTGCCCCACTGCTAAAAGACAGGACAAGTAAGGCTTTCCTCTCTCTTCTCTTGCGTACAGTCGAAACCCTACACATAACACACAAAAGAAGTGTAAAGCCAACTCTGAAGGGAAGTAGAGAAGGCATTGACTATATTCAAGTTGGTAAAATGATGACTCCCCTGAGCTGTGTGTATATAACATAAAAAATTTACAGTAACCACTTGGAAATCTATACAGAGATATGTACCAATCAAGCTGAAGTTATGCAGTGTTCAATAAACTCACAAGAATGTGTGTGTGGGGGGGAGCATAGATTGCAGAGTTAAACTTCCAGTATGGTTAAACAGGTTAAGGAGATGTCAGTGAGATGCATCTTGTATGAGAAATTCAAGGGGTGGAAAGATAGAATATTTGCTCATAAACTTTAATAAGCAAATAGCAGGGAACAGCATGTTACTATCAGATAAAAGGTTAAAGAAGAAAGATAATTTCCATGGAGAACATTATATGTATGACCAGTCAGTCTAACAAGAAGTCCTCACAGCTATAGGTATGTTTGTAGTCAGCAGCAGAGGTCCATGATGTGAAGAAGATAAAGAAAACCAGTGGGAACAGTTGGAAAGTCACGTACTCTCAACAACTAATGTAACAGAGACCAGCTAGCATCAGAATTCATCAGTACTGTGTAAACAACAGGCTCAGTGGGACACACAATAGCCATTGTACCAACAAAGAAAGAACACACACTCTCTTCAAGAGCTAGCAGAATACAGAACAGCAAACCTGTAAGCTGAGCTGTAAATCAAACCACCACTTTAAAGAGTTGAGGGCTGGGGCACAGCTCAGAGGCATGTGCTTAGCCTCCATAGAAGCCTGGAGTTTAGAAAGGAGAGTTGAAACTGACATCACACACAAATGTTTCTCTGACCACAGTGAGCTCCAGCTGGGTATGGACACTCAGAAGGCAGTAAGTTCATCACACTAAACACTTGGAAACTCAAAAATACTTTTCTAAATAACATGTGTGTTTCAGAGGGTGAATTAAGGCATACTGAACAAAAACAAACAAACAAACAAAAAGCCCTATACATTATCAAAGGTTATGAGACACTTAAATTTCTGGTGAGAGAAAGTGAAAGCAGCCGATGAGTACAGGGGACAAATACTCCACATCAATGAATTCTCTCTCATCTTACTTTCTCCAAGTGAATAAATAAAATGGAGTACAACTGGACTACAAACTTCACATAGTCAGTCAATAACAGACTTAACTCTGCAAACATAAAAACCGACTACTTAAGCAACACACACCAGCTTTTAAAATTTATAAACAAATCACAGTTTAAGAGCAAATTCACAAAGAAATATCAAAGGCCAGGATGTTTTCACCAGAAATTTCCACCAAATGTTTCAACAATAACAATAATGGTATATTCTTTTGAGGAAACAGAAGAGAACATTTATTCCATGACACATGATGTTTCCTTCAGAGATGCAAGGCCACTTAGCAAAAAACGTATTAAATAAACCCACAAAACAGACTACACTTTCTGTCACTGCGTGAATCAGTACAGTAAATGCATTCGATTCCAGAATAAATGATATCGACAGAGTCACAAGATACAAGCTAAGTCTAGAAACCTCTACCATTTTTGCTTCTTAGCAGTGAATTCAAGGACATACAAATGTAAGGAATCACTCAAAAATTATTATTTTTTTCTCGAGACAGGGTTTCACTGTATAGACCTGGCTATCCTGGATCTCACTCTGTAGACTAGGCTGGCCTTGATCTCAGAAATCCACCTGCCTCTGCCTACCAAGTAGAATTAAACGCATGAGTCAGGCTGGAGAGATGGCGCAGTGGTTAAGAGCACTGACTGCTCTTCCAGAGGTCCTGAGTTCAATTTACAGAAACCACATAGTGACTCACAGTCATCTGTAATGGGATCCAATGCCCTCTTCTGGTGTGTCTGAAGACAGCTACAGTATACTCACATACATAAAATAAATAAATAAATAAATCTTAAAAATACACAAAAGGAATTCTTAAGCATATATCTAACAAATAACTTAATAGAGAATCTGAAACTGCTTAGTGATCAGAGACAACAACATTTAAACCTGGTCTATGATCAGAAGACTCAATACAGTAGCGGTTCCTAACTCTCCATCAGTTGCATATTTAATGCAATCCATGCCAAAATCAGAGCAGTGTTTCCACATAGATACATACAAGATTATTCTACTCCGTCTATCTTAAGGCAAGCAAACTACAATGGCTAGAATAAATAATCTTGAAAATCAAAATAATGTTGAATGGATCAATGAAATTTCAGGACTTATGTGGCATTGTGGATGAATGATCCAGTGAATTTCAGGGCTATCAGTCACTGATTGTGACTATGTTGCTGATGAAGAACAGACCAATGAGTGAGAAGACATGAAGAAAAGAACAGATCTGTGGCATCTACAATTGATGGCAATGTGCTTTGTCAGTACTGGCTCTGATCCTGGAGGGCGCTGGATAGAGCTTACACAGGCCACACTCTAAACATGACAACTTGAGTGGGAACCTACAGTTTTCAAAAAAAGGACATTTTCCTTAAAAAAATTTCTAGGTTAGAGAAATCACAAACTTGACCTTGACTGACCCTAACAAAACAAATGCACTTGGTTAGGTGGTGAATTTTTTCAAGATTTAATGGTGAAACTGGGTTTCCTGGGAGAGAGAAAACACAATTCCTATTAAATGCAAATTACTGCTTTTCACTTCTGATAATGTAAAATAGCATAACTCACTGATGTACAGTGTGCTATCCCCAACAATCTCCTGGCTACAGACTTTCTTGCTGAAAGTAAGAATTTGCTAGGATCATAGGCATGCATATTATTGCTTGAACTAAAAGTTTTACTGTAAATTTTTCTCCAGTCAGAAAGTAGATTCCTTTTGAACTCTATTTTTGCAGTTTTTAAATGAACAAGTTAGTAGTACTCCTGTAGGCTCCTCTCCACAAGTCACCCATGAGGTAACTTTAAAGTATCTTAAGAGATTCCAGTCTCAAATACAGGAAAAAGAGCATCAAATCTTCTTCACAGATTAAGCAGCACATTAAGAGTTAATGCTAATACACAGGAAAATTAAACAGGGAGTGGAAAGAAGGGGAGAGGAGGAGAGAGAAAGAGAGGAAGAGAGAGGAGTGGAGGGGAGGAAAGGGGGAGGGAAAGACAGGGTAAGAAGAACAGCTAATGTTCAGGGCCATTTGTGGGTTTGTATGGAAATATGTTACTATAAAGGCTTCTTAAAATATATACATACAGTGAAGGGAATCTAAATGGAGTCACCAAAATTAACAAGAGAGGCAACACTGAAATGTTCATGCCCAAGTGAAATTTCCAATTGAAGAAACAGGTTACATCTAGGAGTTGAGTCACTGGCCAAACAGACCCCATGGGAATCTTGAACATTTCAAGGTACTTCCAAGGCTATACTGGCTAATTTCCACAAATCATGGGTAAGGCCCCATTGCTTAAGATGACACTTACATATTATTGAACACAGAGAACTTGAGATGGTGCCACATTATTGCATTTGCCCCTACTGATTAGGGTTCATGGTACTAGAAGACACTCTGCACATTACCAGAGGGAAAGGTAACCAACAACCTAGCTACAAACCCCGACATCTATACTAATTGACCTGCTGACAAGATGCACTGATGCAAGTAACGTATATATGTATTATGGGAATAGCCAACCAAGTTTATGAGTGGGTAAATACCTACTCTATGAGCTAGAACCAATGCTTGACACTGCTTAGGTGGCCAAGAAGGTTGAAAGGCCATGGACTTTGGGGGAAATCAATACTATTGCTCTGCTAAAGGAGCATACCAATAAAATAACTCTTAGTGGCATTCTACTATGCTCACAAATCAGTACCTCATCAGCCATCATCAAAGAAGCCTCCTGTAGGAGGTAGGAACTAATAAGAGTCGAACAATGGACAAGAGTGAGAGACTTTGAAAGACTTGGTCTTAAATGAGATATCTCAATCAAACTCCCTCCCTTCAGGGCTCACACAGCTGTAAGAAAAAGGAAATTGAAAGACTCTAAGAGCAAGAATAGATAAGAGACACTGAGGAAGCAGTGTCAGACACAGCAGGACTAACAGATATATGCCCTCAGAGACTGTGGCAGCAGGCACAGGGCCTGCCAAAGTCCAAGCCAGATGTGGTCCCAGCATTGATGGGGAAGTGAACAGGATCTTCCATCCCTAGCCAAGACTCAATCTCTGCAACTAACACCCACTTACAAAGGAAAATTTAGTTTTTTCCAGTGGAGTCTGGCTGACATGTAAGAACATGTCCATACCAGGGAGCCAACACAAAGTGAATTCTTCAGTGTGGCTTTGGATTGTTTTATTTTGTTCTTTTGGTCTTACTAATCTTCTTTATGTATACTATAGTTTTTGGTTTTGTGTTTTGAGTTTTATGGGGTTTTTTGTGCTTTTTCTTTTCTAAATTCTGGGTTCTATGCCTGTTTTCTGAAAAGATAAGAGAAAGGAAGGGTATACATTTGAGTGAGAGGGGAGATGGGGACGACCTAGAAGGAGTAGGAGAGGGAGAAACCAATGCTCAGAATATATTAGATGAAATAATCTATTTTGAATAAAATGTATATATTTCAAAAAAAGTTAGAGCTGTAGACCAAAACAATAACACCCACAGCTATATTAGAACTATAGTTTCAGTTCATGATTGAGTGGCCTGCTGCCCATCTGGAGAATAGCAGTTCACTGTGTCAGCTGCAACATACATGAAGCATTTAAGCTTGTAGTAGCAAGTTCTTGTACTTCGGATTCTAATTTATTCAAAACATTTTTTAGATAAATATTTCCTTTGCCCATGCAGTGACAAACTCACTGTGTTGAGCTGTGAGAAAGCATTAAGCGAACAGCTAAGTCTGAGGGAGGCCAGGCATTCTTCTTGGGTTGTTTTAGCTTAGATACTACTATAATACAACCCAGGCAATGCATAATGAATTTGGGGTCCATGAAAAAAAAATCTGTCAAGAGAGCATTTTCTGATCACGCAGCATCCTAGACATTAATTAAGACTCGGACATGCAGATAATTCAAGGTATTTCCAAATGACTTCCCAGTTGCACTGCACCATTAGGATGAAGTAGTCTTCTTCCTAAACATACACCACATATATTTAGTCCATGCTGTCAACTCCACATGCTAGCAATGCCATCAAACAGTGCCCAGAACAACTAAGCCTAGACCCAAGACTGTTGTTCTTTCAGAATTTCTAATCCTTTCTGTCTTTACAGATACATAAATGATTTAGTTAAAACAGATATCTACTATTTGCCTATCTTTATTTCTCTAAGTATATGAACTTAGTAAATTTTTGAGCTATACTCTGTTAGACTATTTGATTTTGAAAATTGTTTTATAACCTACAAACTTGAGTTTCATAAAATATTTTTTAATTTTGGCTAGAGTTTTAGAAATGATTCTAAATATACATTTGCCATGTTTTTATTTGTTACTCAAATGTACTGTATTTGAGTTAATACAGTACATTTAGCATTGGCCATCATAAAGCCATAGTACTAAATCAACTCATAAAAGTTACCACAGTCACTCAAGAGTCACAGGGGATTTGCAGGGCAGCAGGGACAGGATCTTCTCAGCTTCTGAGTAACAGAGGTGGATCAGAGACCCACTCTGCCCCTTCCCTGCAAGTGGAAGGCTTGCCTCCAGGGAATGTTTTAATTCAGAGACTCAGGTAAGGTCAGCCATTTTCTCTCTGGTGACTTTCTAAGGCAGGACCTCCCGGATGGGAGGCACAGGCCTCAGGAGTCACAGGGGAGTTGCAGGGCAGCAGGGACAGGATCCTCTCAGCTTCCAGGATCCTCTCAACTTTCGAGTGACAGAGGTGGATCAGAGACACTCTCTGCCCCCTCCCTGCAAGTGGAGGGCCTTCCTCCAGAGAGTGCTTAACCCAGGGACTCAGGAGAGATCTGCCATTTTTTCTCCGGTGACCTTCTAAGGTGGGACCAGCCAGGAGGTACAGGCCTCAGGAGTCTCAGGGGAGCCGCAGGGCAGCAGGGACAGGTCAAGCTGTAGTCAGAGACACCAAGAATATCTAACACCAGAGATCAAGAGATGGAAAAAAGCAAACATGAGAATCCTACCAACAGAAACCAAGACTGCTTGGCTTCATCAAACCTAGTACTCCCACTGCAGCAAGTCCTGGTTATCCCAAAACACTGGAAAAGAAAGATTTGGATCTAAAAACATATCTCACAATGCTGATAGAGGAACTTAAGAAGGACATGAATAACTCCCTTAAAGAAATACAGGAGAACACAGATAAAGAGGTACAAGCCCTTAAAGAGGAAACAAAAAAATCCCATAAAGAATTACAGGAGATCACAAGTAAACAAGTAGAAGCCCTTAAAGAGCAAACTAAAAAATTCCTTAAAGAATTGCAGGAATACAAACAAACAGGTGAATGAATTGAGTAAAACCATTCAGGACCTAAAAATGGAAGTAGAAACAATAAAGAAATCACAAAAAGAGACAACCCTGGAGTTAGAAAATCTTAGGAAAGAAGTTTGGAAACATAGATGCAAGCATCACCAACAGAATACAAGAGATTGAAGAGAGAATCTCAGGGGCAGAATGTAACATGGACAACATTGACAGAACAGTCAAAGAAAATGCAAAATGCAAAAAGACCCTAACCCAAAACATCCAGGAAATCCAGGACACAATGAGAAGACCAAACCTAAGAATAATAGGTATAGAAGATAGGGAAGACCTCCAACTTAAAGGGCCAGTAAATTTCGTCAACAAAATTATTGAAGAAAACTTCCCTAACCTAAAGAAAGAGATGCCCATGAACATACAAGAAGCCTATAGAACTCCAAATAGACTGGACCAGAAAAGAAATTCCTCCCATCACATAATAGTCAAAACAGCAAATGCACAAAACAAAGAAAGAATACTAAAAGCAGTGAGGGAAAAAGGTCAAGTAACATATAAAGGCAGGCCTATCAGATTTACCCCAGACTTCTCACTAGAGACTATGAAAGCTAGAAGATCCTGGGCAGACGTCATACAGACCCTAAGAGAATACAAATGCCAGCCCAGACTACTATACCCAGCAAAACTCTCAATCACCATAGATGGAGAAACCAAAGTATTCCATAACAAACCCAAATTCAGACAATATGTTTCCAAAATCCAGCCCTTCAAAGGGTAATAAGTGGAAAACATCAACACAAGGAGGGGAACTACATCCCTGAAAAAGCAAAAATGTAATCTTCCAACAAAACTAAAAGAAGATAGAGACATGAACGGAATGCCAGCTCTAACTACAAAACTAACAGGAAGCAACGATTACTTTTCCTTAATATCTATTAACATCAATGGACTCAATTCACCAATAAAAAGACATAGACTATCAGATTGGGTACGTAAACAGGACCCAACATTTTGCTGCATACAGGAAACCCACCTCAGTGACAAAGACAGACACTACCTCAAAATAAAAGGCTGGAAAACAATTCTCCAAGCCAATGGTCCCAATAAAAATGCTGGAGTAGCCATTCTAATATCCAATAAAATCGACTTTCACCCTAAAGTGATCAAAGAAGATAAGGAGGGGCACTTCATATACATCAAAGGTACGATCTACCAAGATGAACTATCAATTCTGAACCTCTATGATCCAAATGCAAGGACATCTACATTCATAAAAGAAACTTTACTAAAGCACAAAGCACACATTACAATGCACACAATAGTAGTGGGTGATTTCAACACCCCACTCTCTGCAATGGACAGATCATGGAAACAGAAATTAAACAAGGACACAGTGAGACTAACGGAAGTTATGAAACAGATGGATCTAACAGATATCTATAGAACTTTTTATCCTAAAACAAAAGGATATACCTTCTTCTCAGCACCTCATGGTACCTTCTCCAAAATTGACCATATAATTGGTCACAAA
>JADRCD010035476.1:0-12894 GCA_019843815.1 Montemys delectorum
GTTTTTCAGTATATGTCAGAATTCCAGAGAAGTAGTTCCTACTGCTCATGAAGGGACAGACTTGCTAGCAAAAGTAAGGGGAAGCTCTCTAGAGGGGGCCTCCTTCTTTCATGTCTTTTATATAGGCCGCCCACACAAGGTGTGACCCAGTTTTAAGGTGGTTCTTCCCTCCTCAAAAAAATCTGGATTAATACTGGGTCTTTCCATCTTCCATTCATTTTTATCGCTCGGAGAGTAGATTTACTATCTCTCGAAGGTGTACTGAGTTGCTAACTGTTAAGTTGATTCCAGATGTAGTTAACAACAAGAATAGTCAGTATAAGCCCACCCTTGTCATCTTGATACACAATCATATCTCCCTTTGTCATGCTTACCTTCCAAATAAAAGTAATAGCCAGGCCATAATTGTACCTATATAACTGTGCTATGTACAATCTCAAAAGCATTATATACTCAACAGAGTCAGAATTGTGCACATGATATAAATATCCCTCATACAACCACTAACGCATTATAAATTTTATTTTACTTTTTCATTTAACTTTCATTTTTAAATTTTATCATATTCTTTAAAATTTATAAAATATTGTAACAATGAAAATGAGTATTATAAAAGTTGCTTGATATAAAACAACAATCAATTGAACAGACTTATGTAGATGCTTGTCTCCAGCTATACTCAGAATATATACGCTTTTCTCAATATAAATTTTAAATAACTCCAAACATATTAATTGTTTGATATTTTAAAATAATATATCACTACTAATGTAAAATGAACAGAAATAGATAGTCTTTTTGTTCGTTTGGTTGGTTGGTTGATTTTTAGTAGAGCTGAAAATCTTGGCTCTCACCGTGGTATAAACCCAAAAAAAGAACAATTTTTAGACATTGGAGTTCATTGTAATAAGGCTGTACTTCAATGACTCTCACATCACCAAAGGATTTTACCTCCATAGTAGCTAAGGTAAGAGTTGACAGTTCTGCTGTGCCAAGGAATGAATTGTAGGCATGATTTTTAGATAAAGATTTCCTGCTATGGTCAAAGCTATTGACTTGAGTGATTGTCTTTATTCTAAGCCCACAGAGAACAGGTTACATTCATTTAAGAAATGATGTGTGTATTAAGTTGGTATATTCACGAAGTCATTCACCAACTGTTTCAATGAACAATGCTTCTGCTTGGAGGGTGGCACAGACATTAGGTGAGGGTAAGAATCTGGTTCATTGGTTGTGATGATTTAGAAAGGCATTCATCTCAGAAAAAGAGTAAGTTATAAAGTTCTCTTCTTCAAAATTGATACAATAATTATAAATTTCAAGCAAACCATTCAGTCTCATTCTTTGTTGTTCTCTTGCAAGCCACCTCCCAAATTAATTGCCTATTTTCTTTTGGCTGTATAAATAAGTTTGAAATATGTAAGCTATTCTGAAATCCATAGTATAGAGTAAAAACATGAAATAAACAGTCCTACTAATAGAGAGGCTGGGATATGAGAAGCATGATTTCAAGACTATTATGTGGTGCACAGCAAGACACTGTCAAGTACAAACAATCAGAAAGTGTACATGGATTGACCATTATTGGAACTATTTCTCCAATTACCAAATTATAAAGACCACTGTATGACAGTCAACAGATTTTATAATTCCTCATATTTTTGAATTTCAATTAGGATATGTTGGTAATATTAATTTTCATATTAAGAGATATTAAGGAAACATAATTGTTGCTTCCTGTTATTTTTGTTGTTAGAGGTGGAATTAGTTTTGTGTGGGTTTGTTGAAAGTTTACTTTCTTGCTTCTTCTAGGGTGTAGTTTTGCTTCTTATGTAGGTATTTTCCAAATGTTATCCATTGTAGGGCTGGATTCATGGAAATATATTGTATAAATTTGGTTTTGTCATAGAACATCTTGGTTTCTCCATCGATGGTAACCGAGAGTTTTGCTGGGTATAGTGGGTGAGGAGAATTGTGATAGGAATCAGGTGTGGGGAGAGTGGGGCTAGAGAGGACTGGGTGTGAGAACAGAAACTGGTGAAGGGCAACTCTGGCATTAGCTAGAGACCAGGGATGGGGGAGCCTCTGGAGAGTCTTTGGATATGACTCTACCACTTCAGACTCCTACACAGCAGGGGATATTGAGACTGAAGTGGCCACCTCTGTAGCCAGGAAGGACTTCCAAGAGAGGGACATTAACCCACCCACAAAACCTTTCACCCAAAATTTGTCCTGCCTACATGATGTACAGGGATAAAGATGGAGCAGAGATTGAGGGAACAACCAACCAATGACTGGTCCAACTTGAGATCCATTCTATTTGAGAGAGTCAACCTCTAACACCATTAATGATACTCTGGTATGCCTACAGACACACTGAATGGAAACAGGTGCAGAGACCCACAGCCAAACATCAGGAGTAGCTCAGGGAGTCTTGTGGAAGAGTGGGGGATAGGGTTGAGCAAGCTGGAGGGGTCAAGGACACCACTTGAGGACCTACAGAGTCACTTAACTGACGTAGCATTAAGAACAGGTACTGCATCTTGCCTGGACAGCATAGTGCAACTGGCCCTGAATGGAGGGATTACAGATGAGCTGGCCCCAAGGATGTGAGTGAAGGAGACCCAATCCTGTCTCTTGTCTGCTGGGCAGTAGTGTGGGCAAGGGGGTGACACCTTCCTCCTTCCCCTTGTCTCTCACCATCTATGGCAGACAGGAGGGCTGGCCCCAGGATTCTGAGAGTGTGAGAAATGGACATGCTCTCACTGGCTACAGTACTTGTGAGATCAGGCCCTAAACCTCACCTGGGCAGCACGGTAGAGCTAGCCCTGAAGGCACGAGAGTGTGAGAGCCAGTGGGCTGACCATCTCTAGTACCTCTCAGGCTCAAATCCAGGGCTTTGAATTGGTCCAGCCCAATCTCTACCCTATCGATGAATTGCTGGCATACAAGAAGGGACTGGCTCTATAGACCCAAAACAACAGAATCTTCAGGACACAGGGCAAAACCAGAATAACCTAGAGGAGTCTCAATGAGGTTCCAATATTGATAGAGTAGCAGTAGCCAGAGACCAGCAAGTCATTGCACTGAATGTTTGTAAGCAAAGAAGTATGGACAAAAGTCAATACTGTGGGACACGCTGACATACTACAGCTTCCACAACAAGATTTTTTTTCTCTGATTGGTGGAAAGTTGCAATGGTGGAGGGTGAGAATTAGGAGATGGGGAGATGAGTGGGCATGTGATGTGAAATTCACAAAGAACCAATAAAGAGATTTTAAAAACTTTTTAAAAAAATCAACCACAAAGGCTCAGATCAGTTGGACCAGTTGACAAGTCTTAACGATTGTCACAAATTGATGGGAGATATTAATTGGCTATAGCCTACAATTGAATTGACTCCTAAATGGCTAAGTAATTTGCTTCAAGCAGTACAAGGAGATTTGCACTTCAACATTGGGGGATGGTTGATAGCTACATCAGGGAGAGCAGTAACTCTGGCAGAACAGAGGCTGGAAGGTGCATATGTGGATCACAGACATACCAAACTTGATTGTCTTTGGGTTATTTTGCCTTCAACTCAGTCTGCTACTGGCTCATTATACAGAGGGAAGATTGTATTATAGGATGGATTTTTATTTTAGCATACAAAGTATGAAAAAGTTCCCGATTTCATCATAGAATGTAAAACAAGATTACATCAATTGTCAGGAGTAGACCTAGAAGAAATTGTAGTACTTTATACTATCACTGAGAATTGTTATTATGGATTATCAATGAAGATTGGCAAAGACCTTGTAGCAGCTATTTGGGAGACATGAACAGCAATATCCTAAAAGCAAGTGTCTTCAGTTTATAAGAACTAATTGGATTTCAAATGGAACTCCGATTCCTGAAGCAGTTATATTCTTTTTTTAAACATTATTTGCTTATTATTATTTAGACGTGTACACTGTAGCTGTCTTCAGACACACGCCAGAAGAGTGCATCAGATCCCATTATAGACGGCTGTGAGCCACCATGTGGTTGCTGGGAATGGAACTCAGGACCTTTCAGAAGAGCAGTCAGTGCTCCTAACCTCTGAGCCATCTCTGAAGCCCTAGCACCTACATTCTATATTGATGCAAGTAAGTTGAGAATGGCAGGCATAAGTCAGAGAAAAATGAACAAAGTATTTTAAAGCCCACATACTTCAGTTAAAAAAAAAAATCAGAGTTGTATGCAATTCTTATGGTATTCCTAGATTCTCTTGAATCTCTTAATATAATTACTGACTTTCAATATGCAGAAACAGTTGTTCTGCATATAAAAACTGCTGAATTTATTCTGGATAATTCAAAATCAACTTTGTTATTTATACAGCTATAACAGGCAATCAGAAATAAAAATTAGCCATTATATATCATCCATATTTGGTCCCAAAGAGGCTTCTCGGGTCCCTTAGCAAAAGGAAATGAAAAATTGACCAATTCTTAAAAGGAGATGTGTTAAAAATCCTCCTAATCTCATGAAAGACACCATGTTAAAAATAAAGGTTTAAAGAAAAAAATTTATATTACCTGGTAACAAGCCAAGGGGATTATAAGAAAGAGACCTCCTTGTTCTGTGTATAACCAAGCTCCATTACCCAATGGAAGTAAATGTAGGAGTAGTAAGAGAAATTAAATTTGGCAGATGGATGTGTTTCATTTTGCAGAATTTAGAAAACTAAATTTTATATATGATCCATTGATACATATTCAGGTTTTCAGTGGGCAACTGCTTTGAGTACTGAGAAGGCTGACTCTGTGCTTACACACTTATTGGAAGTCGTGACTTTTATGGTCATACCTGTACAAATTAAGACTGGCGATGCCCCCACATATGTTTCCATTAAGAAGCAATTTTTTGCATATTCTATACACCACATTACAGATATACCACAGAATCCCACAGACCAAGCATTGGTAGAAAGTTCTAATCCCACCTTAAAGGAAATGCTTATATAACAATAAGGAAGAATAAAGACTCCTAGGGACAAAGTAAATAGAATTTTGTTACCTTTAATTTTGTTTTGTTTTGTTTTGTTTTGTGTGTTTGTTTGTTTGTTTTTCAAGACAGGGTTTCTCTGTGTATCCCCGGCTGTCCTGGAACTCATTCTGTAGACCAGGCTGGCCTCGAACTCAGAAATCCGCCTGCCTCTGCCTCTGCCTCCCATGTGCTGGGATTAAAGGCGTGCACCACCACCGCCCGGCTTAAATTTTCTTAATGTTAATGAAAAGGGAACAATAGCAGCCAAGAGACACTTGATTGTAGAAAGAATTGTGAAATTAAATCAGCCTATATATTATAACCTTAAATTATAATATAATTATATTATATGTGTTAAAACAGAGTGAAAGCCAGGGAACATTTTGCACTGAGGTTGTGGATTTGATTATATTTCCACAGGAAATCAAAAGTTGTATATACCATCAAAACTAATAAAGGTTAGAATTCAGCAACAGAGGTCTCCTGAAGACCTTGGCCACTGATCTGATAAGTGCTTAGTTCATTCAAAATGTCTCTGTTAAGCCAGGCAGTGGTGGCCCATGCCTTTAATCCCAGCACTTGGGAGGCAGAGGCAGGAGGATTTCTGAGTTTAAGGCCAGCCTGGTCTACAGAGTGAGTTCCAGGACAGCCAGAGCTCTACAGAGAAACCCTGTCTCGAAAAAAACAAACAAAAAAAGAAAAGAAAAGAAAAGAAAAAGAAAATATCTCTGTTTATATTTTCCTGCTACATTCAGCATAACTAATGGCTTAAAACAGAAAGGGAAAAATGTAATGAGAATTCTGGATTTTGGTTTCTTTAAAAAAAACATAAATATTATAAGACTATGTTTTTGTGTTAATCCCAGCTGTGAGGATATGGGGATGCTTCACAGCAGCTTACTGTGATTTGCCTCATGCTCTGGCTAAGGCACTCTACCAAGTACAGATAGAATCTATCTATTATTGTGCGACATTAGGAATACTGGGAACTTTTCAGAGGATATATAAATGCTTGGACCCCTAGAGGCAGAGTTGAAGAGTTGGCAACAGTTTGTTTGTAGTTGTGTTCAAAGAAGAAAGAAATTAGATTCTAGGATCTTTCTCTGCTTACTATTGTTCTTTTACTCTAATCTAATGATAGAGGATGAAACTGGGGCGGCGAATGGTGGGAAAAGAACCCACAAAGTAGGAAGACTGGCTATGTATATACATTGCCCAAAATCCTACCCTCTATGAAGGTTTCCCTTCACCAGTGTCTTGGAGGGATAACCCAGAAAGGGGTTATAATTATGTAGCTGTCCCCTTCTGAGTGGTACTCGCATAACATGAAAATCCAGCAGTAAACCAGCCCTTGGTCTTCTTATCTTCAGTCAATGGATGCTGCTTACTGGCTTGCTCTTCATGGCTTTCTTAGCCTGCTTTCTCTTCTTTTCTTTTCTTTTCTTTTCTTTTACTTTTCTTTCTTTTCTTTTCTTTTTCTTTAAGTTTTATTGCATTATAATGAGAAAAGTTACATGATTTCATTTTATCTGAATTTGTTTTTTTATTTTTTTCATCATTTATCTGTGTCATGGTGTCATCTGTCTGGTCCCTGTCTGCCTGCATCTGTCTAGTTATAAGCCTCGATCTGACTTGGCTGCTTATCTGATCCATTGACTTCATTATATAGCCCCAAACAAGTCACTTCACTACTCTGAGCCAATAAAGGGTCCCCCACCAATAAGATGAGGATCATAATGGCAGCCTCAGAAGATTAGATGAGGGATTAAATGTGATATTGCATGTGAAATCTTTTTATATATTACAAAGTACCATACAAATGTGAAGGATTATTATCATCTACCTTTGCTCTCTCAGGTATGTTTTTTTTTAACCCCAACATTTACTGAGGATAGTCTTAACACTAGATGCCATCTATATATTTGGCATATATATAAAAGGGAAGTTTATAATGAATCACCAAGAATACTAGCCTTCTACTGGATAAAAGTGAAACTCTATTAGAAGCAAGAATAGAAGTCTCTGTTCAATATTGCAGTATGCCTGTCTAGTGGTGTCTCTCTGTCAATCCAGCCAGCCAGCCAGCCACACACCGATCCATCCATCCATCCATCCATCCATCCATCCACCCATCCATCCATCCATCCATCCACCCATCCATCCATCTATGCATCCATCCATCCATCCACCCATCCATCCACCCATCCATCCACCCATCCATCCACCCATCCATCCATCCATCCATCCATCCATCCATCCATGCATCCATCCATCCATCCACCCAACCATCCATCCATCCATCCATCCATCCATCCATCCATCCATCCATCCATCCATCTATGCATCCATCCACCCGTCCAGCTTCCTGAATCTCTAGCTGTGTTGTTTATATTCACAGATGGTCTCTGACTTAAAACCACCCCAGTCACACTACTTGTCACATGTCCCTTGCCCCTATAGCTCACTACTGACCAGCATGTAATTTCAAGAGCCCATGCCTTTAAAAAGACACAAAGAAAAGATCACTGCTCAGTTTGATGTGATTCGATCTCTCCCCGCCTCTCATTTTTGTAATTTTACAACTTTTCTCATCCCTTTCCAAGTGGTTCTCAGGATTCCCCTTAAGTCTTAAGCTAGTCTCACATGGCTCTGACACTCCACATTCCATGAGCCAAAACACTTTTCAGCCTGAAATTGAAGTCAATGCCGTTGAATTCTGTCGGCTCTGTAACTAAGTTAGGACTGCCAGGAAGGCCTCAGGCAGGTCCAAACCTCTTTATCTTTAGTGAGGTTTCTATAGACTTCGTCATGGAAGTCACTCACCTCTGAAGACCTCTTCAGTGTTTCACAGTTGGGTAGGAGTCCTATTGTGTTACTTCCAAGCTTTGTGACAATCAAGTTATTCATCCACTCTGGACCTCGGTGTTAGAATCAATGAAATGAAGACAATGCCTCCTCTGAAGGTTGCAGTAAGGGCTAAGTGGAGTAAGGTCTGATGTGAACTACTGACACACTGTGCTTGGTGAATTGACCCAGTCAGGATTTGAGATTCTTCTTCTATGGTGATGAAGTGCATTGCCACTGAGTATCCTGGCTTCATGGCTTGGTGTGCATGTCTCTATAGGTGTTGCAGGTGTGTTTATGCAAGGGTAGGTGTCTGCAGGCATGTTTGAAATGTTCATCTACTGCTTCTGATGGTTAAGATCCTAAAAGAGTGGCACACAGTAGAGCTTTCTGTAACATGGTAACACCCATTAGCAGTGCCCACTGAACTTTCTGTTGAGCACTCCTATATAGCTTTAGTATAACCAAAGAACTGTAATTTTTGAAAGTTGATTTCAATTAGTTTAAATTCTTTAAATGGTCACAAGTGACTACTGTATAGCCAGGGATGTTCTCCCCTACCCCCCTTTAATTACTCCTGAAATAATTATGGAATAAAAAAGCCATACTGAACACCTGCTATTTTTTATACATTTAGGTATGCACTAAATTATTTAATGCACACCAGCTCTGTGATGTGAGTGAGCTTACTGACACCTTTGTTCTACAAAGGACTGAGGTTTGAAGCAATAGCAAGTCCTTCAGAGTTGCAAGATTGAAGTCCAGGTCTCCAGCCCAAAGCCATTCCCTTTGCATGGCCCTTGCTCATGCTGTCTTTTAGAAATATAGGCACAGTCCCTAGGGCAAGTGTAAAATTCCCTCTCGTTATAAATAGAATGTTCAGCTATACAGTGAAGAGTGGATTTGAGTGGTGGGTGAGGAAAAGGGACAGAAACAGGAGACAGCAGGGAGACAACCGCAGTAGTTCTGAACCACAGAAGCCGATGTCAAGAGCCCAGTCACTGGTAACCTCAGAGTCCCAGTGTCAAAGACAGAGAGATCTTTGGAGATCACTAAGAACAAGTCCTTATTTGAAGAATGTTCGACCTGAGGCTCTGAGGCAAAGAGGCAGTCATGTCCCAGGATTCTCTGAGTTGGCAAAAGACCATAATCTCCTTCCTGCCCTGATCTTGTTCCCAAGGCACAAGTCCATCATATGTCAGGGATTTTCACCATCACCACCTCTTTGCTTCCACCCAAAGCTTCCTTTCATTTTTAGAGACTGCTCCTGCAGGCTTAGATGCCACTCAGTTACCTAAAAGACAGGAATTTAATTTTTTTCTAAACAAATCAATTTTTGCAAAGAATGAGCAAATCTACTGCCAGAAGTTTGAGCATTTTCTCCAGGGAATACAGACACTCATACAAGGTGTCTTGGAAGTAGATGAGAAATATCTTCTTCCATTTTTATTTTTAGAGAAGGGGGGTGGGAACCAAACAGCACTCTCGATGCCTGATAATACTCCTCGCTCATCTCTCATTTCCCCACGACTATTTTGTCTTAAGGCACTGGGAGGCTGTGGGAAGCTGCTGTGTGATTTTTATCTTCATGATTAACGTGCTATACTTTATTGAGTTCTTTACATCGGCAGCAAAATCTGCAATGCAGGATTTTACATAACACCTCATTTTCTTCTCTCACCATTACTGTTATTAACCTGGTGGCAATAAGCAGAAAATACAGCTTTGCTTGTGCCGTACTCTTTATTTTTGTCCCAATAGCAAGGAAAGATTAAAAGAGGAGGAGAGAGAGCCCAGGGACAATAGGAAAGGGAGGTTTATCCTTTATGTCCCTACCATGTCTGCCCTTCCTCCCCCTCTCCCATGACAGCATTTACACAGCTGAGCTAGATTAACATCAGTTCTGAACAGATATTTTCTCCCTCACTATGAACTCAAGCATTTATGCATTTGGCAAGGATTCCTTCAGCACCCACTGTGTGTCCAACACTATGCTAGATGCTGACCAGAAAAAAAATTGAGGGCTGATTAATCCCCTGAAGGAAAGAGACACACAAAGAAATAATAGTGAAATGGTGACCTGTGTATGCTAAAGTTGGAGGGGGGTCAAGTAACAGTAAGAGAAGATGGATGAGAAGCCATACCCGGAAGCCAGCCCTCCAGCAAAGGGTCCACATTTGTTTTTAGGGGGTTTTAGATAGGACAAAGCATTCCTGACAGCAACAGAAGCAAGGCCTTATGGGACACACAGAAGCACGGAATATCCTGGATGTTCTCAGTTTGGAATGATGAAAGTATAGGTACTCGTTAGCAAACAGCAGAGGCTGAGGTTGGAGATGGTGGCAGGTCATCAAAGACATGGTCTTCATATGGGAAATTCGTGTTATAAATATTGATAATATGCCTTTTCTCTCCTCCTTAAGATCAGGCCAAAGATTAGTTAAGTAGAAGCATAGCACATCTTTCTTAGGATTTCAAAACAGATGACTTTTTTTTAAAAATACCTGAAGATACATTTTCAGATATCTGTGTCACATACTAGGAGTGTTATTCATAGGGACTGGAGGTATTCACTCCCTCTGAGGAGCTTTTGGATTGTTACTGTTCTACTCAGCCAGAAAGTAACAAAGGCTGCATAAGCAGTGTTTGTATTTTACAAAAACATACAACAAGGAGAACTTGTGTATAAGGACAAGATTTATTTTTGACCTTGTCACTTACACACTGTAACCTTGGGAAGATGTAAACTTGGTAAGATGATTGTGAACAAGTTGTTTAAGTTTTTGATACTATTTCATGTGTCAAAAGTGGGGCACAGGGGAAGA
Source organism: Montemys delectorum (assembly GCA_019843815.1). Lineage (NCBI taxonomy): Eukaryota > Metazoa > Chordata > Mammalia > Rodentia > Muridae > Montemys > Montemys delectorum. Next base: position 10,680 of record JADRCD010035476.1, read on the forward strand.
GAACTCTAGACAGTCCAAAAAGATAGAAATACAACCAGAATATCCCATTAAATTTTGGCAAAAGTGTTTATATGGAGGTGGGTGAAAAGGTTTCTCTTCAAACCAAGAGATATAGGCAGATTTGTTGACAAAACCTTCTCTGACCCTTGGTCAGCTCTCACCGGTGCTTATGCAGTCTTTGTTACTTTCTGGCTGAGTAGAACAGTAAGTAACAACCCAAAGGCTCCTCAAATGGAGTGAATACCTCCAGTCCCTATGAATAACACTTCTAGTATGGGACACAGATATCTGAAAATGTATCTTCAGGTATTTAAAAAAAAAAAAACCTCTGTTTTGAAATCCTAAGAAAGATGTGCTGTGCTTCTACTTAACTATAATGAGAAAGAACTCTATTTTTATAGGAAACATATGACTAAATGGGGAAATGTGACTCTTGTTCAAATTGCCATATTTGGGGAAAAAATAAAGCTTGTTTTTTTTAGGATCCAAATAACATAACCCAAGACCATAGAACATCTGATCACATCATGTCCTAACTGGGAACAAACTCAGCTTTGATTGGAATGTATCCTCCTAAACTCAGGCTTTGGAAACTCAGCCCTCGGCACAACAGTGTTGGGATGTGAGGGTCTCTGGGGTGTATTTAAACCATGAGAGCCCTGTCCTCAAGTGGGCTAGTGATACTATAAAAATTGTTGGCAGAGTGTGCTTAGTCTGCTCTCGTCTTCTACCATGTGTAAGTGGAAGTACCATTTATCCTTGTCTGGTTCTGTCTCCTTTTTCACGTGAAGATATAGCAAGAAGGTCTATGAGAGATGACTGTCTGTTCTTTATACACTGTCCAGCCTCAGGTACTCTGTTAGAGCAGCCCAAAACAGACTAAGACAAGTGGTGAAGAAGCATACCTCCAACTCTGACTTGCAAGATGAGTGGACTCTTCATCTGAAGTCAAAACTTGAGAGATGGTCAGGCTATTTCCTTTCCACAGAAGGATCCTTTCTTTATCCCAACTTGGTGAGCACCTCCTCCTCCAACTCTATGTGGCTCAAAGAGCTACTTCCTCTGTAAAGTCTTTCCAGAACACTCACTCATCAGCCATACTTCCTCCTGAGTCTTAATGTACTTCTCTCTTAACAGTACCTGAAAGGCTTGTATATTCTCATCTGCATCCCCAAATGGGTCTGTAGAATGTGAGGTGGAGGGTGAGAGTCAAAAAGGATCGAAGAAAAGTGAAGAGAGAAAGAGAAACACAATGGTCAAGGGGGAAAGAAAGGGGAAGGGGAAAGAAGAATAAAGGAACCGACACTGGATCCCTGCCTGTGCTCTTCTGCTCTTTTTTTCACCATCTCCAGCTCACTCTGAAGGAAGCCAAGTATGACCCATCCTAATTTCCCCAGGATAAAGCACACCATTGCAAGGGCTGCTGAGATGGCCCGGGAAATTAAGAGTGCTTATTACTCTTGAAGAAGACCCAGGCTTGGGTCCCAGAACCCACATGACAGCTCACAACCACCAGTAAGTCCAGCTCCACAGTATCCGACACCCACTTCTGGCCTTTGCAGGTTCCTGTGTGTACCTGGATGACATAAACTCATAGAGAAACCCATATACATACACATAAAAATAATAAATAAGTCCTTACGAAAACACATCAGACTGTATTTTTAAGAAACCAAAGCCCAAATGTTGGTACCTTGAACACTTCTTTGAAAGGTGGCCACATGGGCTCTGCCAAGCGGAAAGGCTACAGTAGTGTGAAAATGGCTGACTAGCCTTCCTGCACCAGATCATGCCAAGGAAAGGAACTCTGCAGTTTTTGTCTTGAAAGGGAGAGGATCAGGAAGGGTAGCGCCATATGTGCCCAGTTAAAGGCCTGGGGATGGAGGCAACCAGAAAATCAAATATTTGAAGAGTATAGGACACCTGAAGTGTGCTAGAAAAAAATGGTGTCTTAAGCCTCTCAACAAAGCTTGTCTTAAATAAGTCTGAAATTAAAGACCAAAGAGGAAAGTTTCTCTGTGTTCTCAGAGTAGGCTAGAAGGAAAGCCAAGCTGAGTTTTCCAGAAAGAAGAGGAGGAAGGAGGAGGTGGAGGAGGAGGAGGAGGAGGAGCAGGAGCAGGAGGAGCAGGAGGAGGTAGAGGAAGAGAAGAAGGAGCAGGAGGAAGAGGAGAAGAGGAGGAGGAGGAGGAGGAGGAGGAGGAGGAGGAGGAGGAGG
>JADRCD010035479.1:0-10291 GCA_019843815.1 Montemys delectorum
ATAAAAGAACACATGACTGAGCCATGGAGTAAAGCTCTTGCCATGTGGGAGTTAAGACTTAGATATGAATCCCTAGACTGATATAATCCATGGACATGGTAGCACACATTGTCTGTCATCCAACTTGTTCCTTTTGGGAGATGGGAAGTGGAGGCAGAAAATCCCAGGAAGCTTGTGCACCACCTACCCTGACATACATAACAGAAAAAACAATGAGGGTCTGGAGAGATTTCTCAGTTGTTAAGAGCACTCCCACTACCCACATGGTGGCTCACAACCTCCCATAACTGTAGTTCCAGGAGATTTGATGATTTCCGAACTCCACAGGCACCAGGCATGAAAACAGTCAAAAACCAACACAGGACTCTTGTCTCAAATAAGCTTGATAACAAGGACTCACACCTCAGGTTCTCCAAGCTCCATTCTTGCTGTGGTACATGTCCTTACAAATACACACATATTACATATACATTTTTAAAACTTATGTGTAAGAGTGTGTCTGCAGGGGTGCACATGCCCTCTAAGGCTGGGGGCATAGGATCCCCTGGAGCTGTAGTTACAGGAAGTTGTAAGCCAACTGTTACATTAGGTCCTCTACAAGAGCAAGTACTCTTGATCACTAAGCCATTATCTCTCTAGCTCCCAGTAAATAAAAATTTTAAACTGAAAACAAAACCAGGACAAACTGAGCAAGAACAGTTCTCTCAGAAGCTTTTCTTTTCTTTTTATAATTTATTTTTTTAGTTTATATGTATTTGTGTTTTGTCTACATGTATACCCATTTATGATTTATCTCCACATAAGCCAGAAGAAGGTACCAGATCCCTTGAAACTGAAGTCACAGACATTGTTAGCCAAGATGTGGGTTTTGGGAACCAAACTCGGGTCCTAAAGAAGAGTAGACAATGCTCTTAACTCTGAGCCATCTCTCTAGCCCAAGCTATGTCTGTTTGGGCAGGACAGTCTAGCTGAGTTTCCATTTTTCCTGATATAAAAGTAGGAATAGCTACCCTGTCTTCACAGAGTGTTCTATAGCAGTCTCCTCCCAACTGCATTCCCTGCAGAAGGGAGGAGGAGACTCCTAAGACTCAGGAGGTAGGTACTTTAGTTTCATGTCTGGGAAAGTGAGAACTTGGAAGTTTCTAGAAGACGTTCCTCAGCTTTATAGAAGTAAACATGGACTGGAGGAGGAGTCTCTGACAGATAGCTATAGAAATAGGAGATTCTTAACTGCTGAGCTGACTGAAAACTGTGCCAAGAGCTCCAGCGTTGTTGCTTCTGTGAGCTGTCATCTACCACAGGAGTGGGCTTTTTGGTGATGCAGCTACTTTTTAAAAGTCATTCCTGCTCTTTTAAATAATCTCTCATTCATACTCTTGTTAGTAATGCCAGTAAAAACTCATTGGTTCTATACTGGACTTTGTTGCAACCATTACTTAATTCTATTGTAGGTTCCCTTTCTGAGGTAAGCATAGAAAATCTATCACAGAACACAGAAGGTTGACAGTGAGTCTGAATACATGCTCAGAAAGAGTCCCCTCCAGTCTTACCACAGAACCAGGGTAGAGACGCTTGATGCTTTCCATTATTTCTGCCTTTCGCTGCTGGCGGCTACTCTCCTGCCGGTCAATTCGCGCATCCCCCAATTGCTCCATCACCTGGTTCAGCTCCTTATTGATCTCATCAATACGACGCTTGGCCATCTCTACTTCTTCTGTCAATTCTCCCTCTAGCTTCTTCTGCTCCTCTAAAGACTGTCTACGAAGTAAAAAAACACAGGAGTTAACCTGGCTGGTAAGATAATACTTGTGACTAAAGGACTCTGGTTGACCCGCCTAAAGAGGGGCAGGATGAGCATGAAAGAATGTGGAGGGTGAAGAGAGGATTGCAGAGCCACATACTTGCTAGTGGTAATATATTCCTCTAGCTTCTCAATCCGTTTCTGATTCTCTTCAATCTCCCGCAGTTTTTGCTTGATCTTGGCCTGGATAATAAAAGCACCCCACTATTAGAGACTGAATCAGTTAACCCAAGTCCACGTGGTCTTGATTTACACCCCTATTGCCCCACTTACCGAAAATTCCAACAGTCCAACATAATCTGTCATAATCTAATACAGGGGGCCTACCAAAAGGCAGAAACACAAAGTCCAGGCTACTGTTAGATGAGGGCTTCTAAGGGCTCCAAAATCTCTCAGAAGTTCTGTACCCAGGCCAGGGTTCCTCACCGATCTAAGGCTCAAACCCAAGCAAAGTAAAGCTTTAGTCTTCTCTGACTTTGATGTTTTATCTGTAAGCTGTAGTAAAGTACTTAATATGGGGTACACATTAATACTAATATTAGAATGGCAGTAAGTGAAGTATACTAGGTAATAGTGTGAGCTTTAGAGACAGACTGCCCAGGTTCATCCTAAACCTGCAGCTGAGTAATTATGGGATTACTGTTATTATTAAGCCCCAGATTACTTCACCACTGTGATATAGTTTCCTCATTTTGAAAGTGAGGAAAATAGTAACCATCCCTTAAAGGTAATCATAAATGAACTTAAATAAGTGAATATATGTAAAGCATAGTGTTTAGCACACAGTAGCTGCCTGATTCATATAAATTTTTGTTGTTATTAAGACTATCATTATTTCCTTATTTAGGGATTATCTCTCCTGATCGTTTTGCTTGTGGTTGATGCTGGGAATTGAATTCAGGGTAAATATGCTAAGCATACACTGCTGCTGAGCTATACTCCCACACCTCATCCTTCAATTTTTGCCTACCTCTGTTTCTACTTTCTTCCGCTCTTCTAGATCTAGACGGTCCTGGTCAGCTTTCTGGTCTCGATTAAACTTCTCCAGCTCCTGAGCCAAAGTAGCTGCTCTCTTGCTAGCTTCTTCTTTCAATCGGTGGTATTTCTTTACCTGTGTTAAGACAGAAAAAGAGGACAGGTTACTAAGTTAGCCGATGTTAAGTCACCGATCTCTTTGCCAGGACCCTTTTAAGACTTACCTGGTTCTCCTCCAGGGTCAAGTCTCTGCCCTGACTCTGACTCTCTTCCTCCATCCGTTCTTCAAATTCCTGTCGGGCCTTCTCCACTGACAGCATCTCCTTCTCCAGCTCATCCATGTCACCTTTACGTTTTTTATAATGTTTCTGAGCATTTTGCAGAGACTTCTTGGCTGCTTCAAGCTTCTTGATTTTGTGGGATGTATTCTCTTTTGCTTTGATGTACTGAGGCCTCTTCTGATTCAATTCTGAGTCCTTTTCCCTTTTGCCAGAGAGAAAAGAGACAACCAGTTAGCCCTGCGGAAGGTACGGGTCCTGGGCTTTTTACCCTAAAAGAGGGACCTATGTATTCCTAGCCAATCTCATGGAAACACCTTAAAGAACAAGGCCTGATGCCCTATAGTTCCTCAAAAACAAACAGAAGACCCCAAAACAACATAAAACAGAGAGGAGTGCAGTTCAAGTACTTGTTGGAATCTACAGCATCAGCCTGGTCACTCCAAAGGACAAAATTAGCCTAGTCACTCCAAAAGACAAAATTATCACCCCCTTTTCTACCCTTATAACTCTTTGGCGTTCTTCATGGCAATAGACTGCACTGCATCCTGACAAAGGTCAAAACACTGCCCCATAATGTTGAAAGCAAACCCTACAACAGGTTTCTCATTAAAAATGCTCCTCAGTGAGTTGCCTTCATCTTATCTTAAAATTCCTGTCCTTTAAGCTTAAGAGAAACAGCGCTTCTCTTCTAGGATAGCCCTCTTGGTCATCCAATAGCTGAACTTGCTAACTTGTCAATTAAGAGCCTGGTTCTTTTTTTGTTCTTTATTTATTTGTATTACACATGCACTGGCAGGTGCGCGCGCGCACACATACACACACACACACACACACACACACACACACACACACACACACACACACGTTAGTGCATGCAGAGATTGGAGGACAAATTGTGGGACTCAGATCTCTCTTTCCACCATATTGGATCCCAGTAACTTAACTCAAGTCACTAGGCTTGGTCTCAAGCACCTTTACCAGAAGAGCTACGTCAAGGCTGAGCTACCTTACTGCCCCAACCTTGAATATTCTACAGTATTAATTGAAAGTCAGGAAATGTGCCTGGTCAAGAGGAAGATAAGCAAATTAGTACAATAGTAGACTTTAGGCTCAGAGGATCCCAAGAGAACAGCAACAGCTGCTTAGTTTTTTACAAGTTACAGGTCTGGGCATGCCTCTTACTTGATCTCCTTCTCAATCTGCTGCTGTTCCCGCATCATTTTTCCCAGCTCTTTCTTCTTCTCCTTCAGCTCATCCTCTACCTTGTCCATCCGCTTCTTGTCTTTCTCAATTTCCTTGTTCTTCGAGGCCAGTTCCTTGTTGAGCTTCTCAATCTCCACTTCATTGTGGTAGAGTTTAAAGAGCTGCAACTGCACCTGTGCTCGTACTACCTCATCCTTCAGGCGCTGGTAGCGGTCCGCCTAAGCAAACAGGAGTGGGTACAGGATGTATCAGTAAGGCACTGCCTTTATCTTGGCCCCTCAGATCTAAGGGGCAGCTAGGCCACCAACCTCTTCCTTTTCTTGTTTGGCTTCCTTGCGTTCAGCTGCAATATTTTTCTTGCGATGATAATTAAACTGTGTGTCTTCTTCAGCCTTCACCATTTCTTTCTTTCGCTTGTCATACTCCTGTGCAAGTTCCCCAGAGCGACTAATTTCTTCAAACAGAGCTGTCCTCTCCTTGGGGTTCTTCATGGCAATAGACTCCACTGCACCCTGATAAAGGTCAAAACACTGCCCCATTTAGACCTCTACTAGCTCAATTCACCCTGCCCACTTCAAAAGTTTACATATTCTCCTTTCAACTAGTGCCACATTTCAAGGTTTTTGTGTGGGCAGGGGACAGAATAAGTACAGAGAGGACTGAAAGTCAGTATGTACTCCACCACTGAACTACATTCTCTTCCCTTCCTTTACTTTTCTTATTTTGAGAGAACACAAAGGTTAACAATGGTATATTGTGTACAATCACTAAAGCAGCCCAGAAAAATTCAAGTTTGAGATGCAAGAAACAGATAGGGAGTTCTATTTAGGACAGCTTTACACAGGTCCAGCTGACTTTGGAATATATGGGAAAACTAACCAAGAAAAAAAGGACTGGGGATAGCATATGACAGACACTGGGTTTGATCCCTACCACCTCAAGTGTGTGTGGGGGGGGAAGGGGGAGGGAGAGGTGCAAAACAAAAACAGAAAGGGTTTTCACAATTCCACTTATAGGAAATGAACAAGCAAAGGCCTGCATGCCAAAGACAGCAAATGAATCTGAGAACTACAGGTGGTGGCTTAATGGGGCTAGAATACAAAACTGAGGAACAGACTACTGGTAGACAAAGCTACTAAGGCAGGAAAGAATTGAACGATAGTGTTTTATGAACAACAGGCTTGCAAATTTGCTTGTTCATTCTAAGTCAACTGCTTTCAAACTTCAGGTAGCATCACAATAGCCTTAAGAGCTTGCTATAACACAAACTGTGCCCTACCACAGAGTCTCTCTTCGCCTCATAATCTGGAATGGGGCCCAAGAATGCTCATTTGGAACATATCCCCAAATGGTGTTAATATTGCTGGTCTAGGATCTACAATTTAAGAACAATCATCTTGTAGACAAGAAGGAATCACTGAACTGCTTTATGGAAAGACAGTTGAAAAAGACTTATATGTCTTTATTAGACTAACCCAGCTGAGGGGAGAAACAGGAAGGGGCCAGAATGGAATTAGAAAGCCCACTAAAGCATGTGCTACACATTAGTCTAAGGGAGACACATGAACTTGGAGATAAGTAGCTCTAGTTGGGACAGGCAAAGTCAACAAACAGCAAATAGCTAATAATGATTTTAAACACCCAAGGGGGCTGAATAGGTGGCTCAACAGTTAAGAGTACTAACAGCTCTTCATTCCAGAGGATTCAGGTTCAATTCCTACCACCTACATGGTAGCTCACAACTGTAGTACCAGAGGATCCAACATTCTTTTCTGGTTTCCATGGACATTGCATGCACTTGTGCACACACAGAACACTCATAATCATAAAATCATTTTTCAAAATGCCCACAGCCTGGACATGGTGGCACATGCCTTTAATTCCTGGACTCAGGAAGCAGAAGCAGGCACATCTGGCCAGCCAGGACTACACAGTGAAATCCTGTCTTTAAAAAAAGTCCACAGAGGATAACCTACTACTATCATATTACTAAAATAATATACTTTCCAATGCCCTTATATTTCTCCATATACCTACAGATAAGTGCAAGTTTCATATCTCATCAAAGGAGCTTCTTTTTGTTTTCCAGCAGAAACAGATCCACAACTTGTCAAAATGCAGAAAATAAGAATGCATAGCCCCAAATGCATTCTCTATAACACAGCCCCTACATCTCAGTGAACATCTCAGAAGAGGGGACAGAAAGATTATTGGAGCCCCAGGGCCAGGATGACTGCATCACCCTATGTATGATAGTTTCTTCTGGCCTGGACAAAGATGGTGTTCCCAAGAATTCTCAATAATATGACTGCCAGCACAAGATCTGTGAAGACTACACCAATGGACATACCAATATGGATGGAGGAAACTTTCAAAAGGTCCCCCCTCCCCCAATGGTTACTAAGAGAGGGTGAACCATTTGCTCCCCACACCTCACAAAGACCTCAGCCCTAAACACATACAAGTAAGGACCAATACTAAACCAGACTCAACAGAGGTGTGTATAAATAAACAAAACAAATATGGGGCCTGGAGAGATGGCTCAATGGTTAAGAGGATTTGCTGCTCTTGCAGAGGGCTCTGACTTAGTTCTCACCACTTAAATGGTGGCTGACAACCATCTGTAACTCCAGTTCCAGGGGGTCTGATGCTGCCTTCTGGCCTGGCATCAGGTATGTGGTACCTATACATACATAGAAGCAAAACACTCAGATATATAAAATAAAATAAGCAAAAATCTTGAAGAGATCATGAATCCCTGAGGAGGTAGTTAGGGAGATATAGGAGTTGAGTGGGGAAAGGGACTGTGGAAATTATGCAAACAGTATATAAAAATAAAAATGAAAGTAATTTGCTGAGCATAGTAGTACACACCTTTAATCCTATCACTCAGGAAGCAGAGGCAGGCAGATTTTTCTGAGTTCAAGGCTAGCCTAAGCTACATAGTGAGTTCCAGAGCAGCCAAGGACTATACAGTGAGACAATCCTTTAAAAAATGTATATATCTCACCTGGAAAACGAGGAAGTTACGAGCTTTGATGAGAATGCCCAACTTCTCTAACTCTTCACTGTATTCATGTAGCTGGACAACTTTGTTGTTGATCTTGTACTCAGAAGAGCCCCCTACAAGATAATGAATGCGTCAATAAGGATCAGGTATTCCTCCTATCCTGACAACTAGTCTATCTGCTTCCTTGGACCCAAGGAGCCTTCTGATCAGCCTCACCCACCTACAATGACTCGGGCAAAGGTGCGGTCCTCAGCACCTTCCTCGGAGTAGACCATGCTGACAAAGGCTCGGTTGGCAGCTGGCTTGCCCACAGGAGCTCCATGTATCAGGTCCCGCAGGGTCTTTACCCTCAGGTTGCTGGTTTTTTCACCAAGCACAAAGCTAATGGCATCCATGAGATTTGACTTACCTAAGGGAGAAGGAGACAAAGCAGAAGAGGGAACATTAGGAAGAAGGGAAGGGGAAAAGAAATAAAGGGCATATTGAGAGTAGAAACATGTCCTAATCACTTAGAGCTTGGACTAATATAATAGAAGAGAGAAAATAAAACCTGTTGCCAGAAAATTGGGTCAATGACTTAGGAAAAATAGTTCCTTTGCAGTTGTTAATTATAGTAGCCAGAAACTAAAATCCCATATAAAGAAACAGGTATTCATAGAATGCATTGTTCTACAACCTTTACTAGGATAACGCTGACAAACATTATTTTTACCCTGGAAGCTCAAAAAAAAAAAAAAAATAAAGCAGGCTGGACAGAGAAGGAAATTAGTTGCTTTTTAAGTAACTGTAAAATTTTAGTGTTCCAAGACAGAAGAGTCCAGAAAATTTTTACACAAAAATGTGAATACCTTTAACACTATTAAAACTGTTCACTTAAAACAGTTAAGTTGGTAAACACAATGCTTTTTTAAAAGGGCATGTTCCATATAATATAATATGAAGCATAGAGCATTGGCTATGAAATATCTTGCCAAAAAATATTTAACCTGAATCTAAGCAAGCCATTAAGGCTACACTTCAATTTCTAGGAAATTGAAGGCCAGCCTGGTCTACAGAGTGAGTTCCAGGACAGCCAGGGCTACACAGAAAAACCCTGTCTTGGGGGAGGGGCAGGGGAAGAGTTCAAGGTCACCCTTAGCTTCACAATGAGCCAAAACAAAACAATGTTCTACAATACAAATGGCCTGCTCTTTAAACAAACAAACCCTCACTATCAGAACCAGGAGTTTAGCTAAGAGGTAGAACTTCAGTAGCACACACAAGGCCCTAAGTCCCATCACCATTTGCTAGATAAAGGCAATGTTTAAAATGAATATAGAACATTACTGAGATATATACAAATAGAACATGGATGTTATTACAGGTTATTTGCTTTTATAGAAAAAACATCCACATAGTCCAGACTGGCTTCCCATTCATAAGCATCTTGCCTTCAATTGCTAGAATTCCAAGTGTGTGACACACCACCCAACTTGAGAACATAACTCTGATTGGACTCCGGTCCCCATCCCAGCCCCCACAAAGAAAACATGGACATTTTGCAAAGCAATTAGGGAAACTTGAATATATATTAGATAAACTGAGCAAGTATAGAAACTTGAAAAAAAACTAGCTAAATGATGGCAAGAGAAAATTAATAGTAGTAAGATAGAATGATTTTATATGAATGCTGAAGCACTTAAAGGTAAAATGTCTTCGATTTATCTTCAAATGGTTAAACACATACATGAAAGAGAGACAGATGGACAGACAGACTGACTGTCTACATAGTCCTGGTTATAGTAGAGCTCAGATAATACAAAATTAGGGGAGAAGCAAAAGAACAAGAAAACCTATGAACAGGCTGGTGAGATAGCTCTGCAGATTAAGGCACTTGCTACCAAGCCTGATAACCTGAGTTTGATCCCTAGGATCCACATAGAAGGGGAGAACTCACTCCCGCAAAGTTCTTCTCTGACCTCCATACATGCACTAAGCTTGCCATACAAACAAGAGGCCCTGGGTTTGGACTTAGTACTCACTTAAAAGCTGGGTGTGGTGGTGCATTGGGGAAGTGGAGACAGGAGGATACCTGGAGCTTGCTGGCCAGCCAACATAGTCTAGTTGTCGAGCTTTAAGCAGATAAGATATGCAATTTCAAAAAATAAGTTGAAGCTGCCAGACGCATGGCGAATGCCTTTAATCCCAGCCCTTAAGAGGCAGAGGCAGGCAGCCTGGTCTACAGAGTGAGTTGCAAGACAGCCAGGGCTACACAGAAAAAAACACTGTCTTGAAATAAATAAATAAATAAATAAATAAGGTAGACTTATATAAAGAGAAGATACCTAACACCAACTTCTAACACACACACATAGTAATTTTTAAAATAATTAAAAGTAGAAACTTGGTATACTCCTGAGTCACATACTTGGAAAACTTTTTTGTACTTTTTGAAGTTACTTGATCCAGTCTCTTGATCAAAAAAGGAGGAAAAGAAATTTGCCAAGAAAACAAACTTGAGTAACAACGTCAGTATTAAGTTTTTGATCTTTTGACACAGTGTTCTGCTATGCAGCCCTGATCCTCATTATGCTGTCCAGGTTGGCCTGGAACTCATAGCAGTCTTCTTCCATCAGCCACCCAAGCACTGAGATTATAGATATATGCCATCACAACTAGCAAGTACCAAGTTCTCAAACTTTTAAAACTTGTTATCAAGATTATACCACTGGTATACTATTTTTAACATATGCAGCTTCTTTCAAATATCAAATGTGTGTGTATGTGCAGGCCAGAGGTTGATGCTAAGTATCTTTTTTGATAACTGCCCACCTTCTTTTTTGAGACAGGATCTGTTGTCCTGGAAGCTCACCAACTGGGCTATATTGACTAATCAGCAAGCCCCAGGCATCCTCCTGTTTCTACCTCCCCAGTGCTGGGTTATGGGTACATACCACCCCACCCAGCTTTTTAAGTGAGCGCGGAGAATCTGAACTCAGGTCTTCATGCTCATGTGGCAAGTACCTTACAGACAAAGCCATA
>JADRCD010035483.1:0-12374 GCA_019843815.1 Montemys delectorum
TTTATGAGGTCCCATTTGTCAATTCTTGATCTTAGAACAGAAGCTATTGGGGTTCTCTTCAGGAAATTTTCCCCTGTGCCTATTTGCTCGAGGTTCTTCCCCACTTTACTTTCTATTAGTTTCAATGTATCTGGTTTGATGTGGAGGTCCTTGATCTACTTGGACTTGAGCTTTGTACAAGGAGAAAGGAATGGGTCGATTTGCATTTTTCTACATGCTGACCGACAGTTGAGCCAGCACCATCTGTTGAAAATGCTGTCTTTTTTCCACTGTATGGTTTTAGCTCCTTTGTCAAAGATCAAGTGACCATAGATGCATAGGTTCATTTCTAGGTCTTCAATTCAGTTCCATTGATCTACCTGTCTGTCACTGTACCACATCTTTAGTAATCAGGGAAATGCAAATCAAAACAACTCTGAGATTCCACCTCACACCAGTCAGATTGGCTAGGATAAAAGACTCAGGTGACAACAGATGCTGGAGAGGTTGTGGAGAAAGAGGAACACTACTTCACTGCTGGTGGGATTACAAACTGGTACAACCACTCTGGAAATCAGTGTGGCGGTTCCTCCGAAAATTGGACACAGTTCTACCAGAGGACCCAGCCATACCACTCCTGGGCATATACCCAGAAGATGCTCCATCATGTAATAAGGACACATGCTCCACCATGTTCATAGCAGCATTATCTATAATAGCCAGAAACTGGAAACAAACCAGATGTCCCTCAACAGAGGAATGGATACAGAAAGTGTGGTACATCTACACTATGGAGTACTACTCAGCTATTAAAAACAATGAATTTGTGAAATTCTTAGGGAAATGGATGGATCTGGAGAGTATCATCCTGAATGAGGTAACCCAATCACAAAAGAACACACATGGTATGCATTCTCTGATAAGTGGTTATTAGCCCAGAAGTTTTGAATACAGGAAGAACGACACACAAACCACAAGAAACCTAAGAAGAAGGAAGACTAAAAGGTGGACATTTCATTCCTTCTTAAAAAGGGGAATCAAATACCCACAGAAGGAATGGAAGAGATTAACTATGGAGCAGAGACTGAAGGAAGGACAAGCATATAGCTATCTCCTGAGAGGCTCTGATAATACCTGACTAATACAGATGTAGAGGCTCACAGCCATTCATTGAACTGAGTACATGGTCCCCAATGAAGGAGTTAGAGAGAGGTTCTCTGGAGCTGAAGGGTTTGCAGCCCCTTAGGATGAATGACAATTACTAACTAGTACCCTCAGAGCTCCCAGGGACCCAATCACCAATCAAGAACTATACAGGGTGGGACTGAATGTTCTGGCAGCATGTGTATTAGTAGAGGATTGAAAATTCGATCATCAATAGGAGGAAAGGACCTCAGCCTTGTAAAGGTTTTGTGCCCCAGTGTAGGGGAATGCGAGGGCCAATAAGTGGGAGAGGGTGGGGTGGCAGGCATGGGGAGGGGGAAGGCAAAAGGGGTTTGTTCTTGTTGTTTTTGTTTGTTTGGTTGGTTTTTGGAGGGGAACCTGGGAAAGGAAAAATTTACATGTAAATAAAGAAAATATCTAATATAAAAAAAAGAAAAAAAATAAAATGTTTTCAAGAAGTCTTCCAAAAAAAGAAAAACCCCGTATTTTAAGTAAATAGAAGTAAATCACATTCTTGTTTCCCTTTTGTACCCCCACTCCTCCCAGAGACCCCCCTTCAATACCTACAAGATCTTTTTCGTCATATTCTTTAAAATTTATAAAATATTATAAAATATTACAATACTCAATAAAAATGAGTATTGTAAAAGTTGTTTGATATAAAACAACAATCAATTTAACAGTCTTATGTAGATGCTTGTCTACAGCAATACTGAAAATACATACATTTTTCTCAATATAAATTTTAAATAACTCCATACATATTAGCTGTATATTTCAAAATAATACATCACTACTAGTATGTTCTTAAATGAACATGAATATATAAAGTCTTTGTTTGTTTTATATTTAGTAGAGCTTAAAATCTTGGCTCTTACTGTGGTACAAGCCCAAAATAAGAACAATTTTTAGACATTAGATTTCATTGTAATAAGGCTGTACTTCAATGACCCTTACATCACCAAAGGATTTTACCTCTATTGTACCTAAGCTGAGAGTTGACAGTTCTGTTGGGCCAAGGAATGAATTGTAGGCACGTTTTTGGAATCAGACTTCCTGCTATGATCAAAGCTATTTGACTTGAGTGACTTTATTCTCAGCCCACAGAGAACAGGTTACATTCATTTAAGAAATGGTGTAGGTATTAAGATGGTCTATCCATAAAGTCATTCAGCAACTGTTTCAATGAACAATGGTTCTGCTTGGAGGGTGGCACAGACATTAGGTGAGGGTAAGAGTTTGGTTCATTGAATGTGATAATTTGGAAAAGCATTCATCTCAAAGAAAGAGTAACTTATAAAGTCCTCTTCTTCAAACTTGATATAAGAGTTACAAACATCAAGCAAAGCATTCAGTCTCACTTTTTGTTGTTCTCTTACAAGCCTCCTCCCAATTTAATTGTCTACATTTCTCTTGGGTATATAAATACTTTTGAAATATGTAAGCTGTTCTAAAAACCATAGTATAGTGTAAAAGCATGAAATAAACAATACTACTAATAGAGAGGCTGAGATAGGAGAAGCAAGATTTCAAGACCCATATGTTGTACACAGCAAGACACTGTCACGAACAAACGAGCTGAAAGTGTATATGGATTGTACAATATTGGACCTATTTCTCCAATTACCAAATTACCAAATGGTCATTGGATGACAATCAACAAATTTCTAACTCCTCTTATTTTTGAATTTCAATTGATTAGGATTGTTGGTAATATTAATTTTAAAATTAAGATATTAAGAAAAAGTAATTGTTACTTCCTGTTGTTTTTGTTGTAAGAGGTGGAATTAGGTTTGTGTGGATTTGTTGAAAGATTACTTTCTTGCTTCTTGTAGGGTGTAGTTTTGCTCCTTATGTTGATGTTTTGCTTTGATTATCCTTTGTAGAGCTGGATTTGTGGAAAGATATTGTGTAAATTTGGTTTTGTCATGGAATATCTTGTTTTCTCTATCTATGGTAATCGAGAGTTTTGCTGGGTATAGTAGCCTGGGCTGGCATTTGTGTTCTTGTAGGGTCTGTATGATCTTCTAGCTTTCATAATATCTGGTGAGAAGTCTGGTATAATTCTGATAGGCCTGCCTTTATATGTTACTTGACCTTTTTCCCTTACTGCTTTTCAAATTATTTCTTTGTTTAGTGCATTTGGTATTTTGATTATTATGTGTCGGGAGAAATTTCTTTTCTGGTCCAGTCTATTTGAAGTTCTGTAGGTTTCTTGTACATTCATGGACATCTCTTTCTTTAGGTTAGGGAAGTTTTCTTCTATAATTTTGTTCAAGATATTTACTGGCCCATTACCTTGGGAGTCTTCACTCTCTCCTATACCTATTACCCTTAGGTTTGGTCTTCTCATTGTGTCCTGCATTTCCTGGATGTTCTGGGTTAGGAGCTTTTTGCTTTTTGCGTTTTCTTTGACTGTTGTGTCAATGTTTTCTATGGTGTCTTCTGCCCCTGAGATTCTCTCCCATCTCTTGTATTCTGTTGCTGATGTTTGCATCTATGACTCCTGATTTCTCTCCTAGGGTTTGCTATCTCCAGGGTTGTCTTTCTTTCTGATTTCTTTATTGTTTCTATTTCCATTTTTAGATTCTGAATGGTTTTGCTCATTTCCTTCACCCGTTTGATTGTGTTTTCCTGTAGTTCTTTAAGGGATTTTTGTGTTTCCTCTTGAAGGGCTTCTAGCTGTTTACCTATGTTCTCCTGTATTTCTTTGAGGGTGCTATTTATGTCTGTCTTAAAGTCCTGTATCATCACCATGAGAAGTGATTTCATAACTGAATCTTGCTTTTCCAGTGTGATGGTGTGTCCAGGACTTGCTATAGTGGGAGTATTTCGTTCTGATGATGCCAAGTAACCTTGGTTGCTTATGTTCTTAAGCTTGCCCTGCACCATCTAGTTATCTCTAGTGCTACCTGCCTTTGCTAAATCTGACTGGAGTCTGTCCTTCCTGTGATCCTGGTTGTGTCAGAACTCCTCAGAGTCAAGCTGTCTCTGTGATCCTGTGATTCTGGGATCCTGTGATCCTGGGCTTGTTAGAGTATATAGGAGTGGAGCTTCCTCTGGGTGTTTTGGGACTGGCTGCAGAGTTTTTGCCCAAGTTCTTCTCAGGGCACCTGCTGGCTCAAACAGACTGGAAGGAATCTGAGTCACTGGGCTGGTGGAGTTCCTGTATGCCTGATCCCTCTGGTCCCAGTTACTCCCCATGTTGGGACAGATGTTGTATTCTCTTCACCTCTGATCCTGGGCATGTTAGAGTACCTAGGAGTGGAACTTCCTCTGGGTGTTGTGGGACTGGCTGCGGAGCTTTCACCCAAGGTCTGCTCAGGCAACCAGTCCAGAGAGACTGGAAGGAACCTGAACCACTGGCCTGGCAGAGTTCCTATGTTGCCATTTTTCTTTATGAGTGTAGCTACTGGTAGATTTTTCCATCCCCCAATGGATGACCCCATATCCATGCACATATGTGTAGCAGTAATTAAACTCCATGGCTTGATATCTGCTAAGAAAGGTAAAAATTATTTTCTCCAATGGAATGTCCCTGGGTATATCAACTATACTCTAGAGCAGACCTCATACCCATGAATAGTTTGCCAACACAAGATAGATTCCTAGTTTTTATTTCACTTTTTGGGTTGTTTTTCGTGTTTGGTTTTGTTTTGCTTTGCTGTGCTTATTGGGGTTGTTTGTTTATTTTGACATTTTCTTTTTTGTTTTTGTTTTTTTGTTGAGAGAGAGAGGGACAGAGAAAGAACATGAATTATATGTGTAGGGATATAGGAAAGATCTGGAAGGTTGGAAGAGGGAAAGAATGTAATCAAAATAATATAAAAATTTTCGAAAAGAGGGTGGGCCAACGCCTGCCATCGGAGGTCTCGCTCCGGTTCCGGCCAGTCTCCCTCGAAGACCGGCGGAGTCAGGTCGCCCAACGGGTTAACGGTGCCAGGGCTCTTGGGCGAGGAGGAGACCCCGGCAGCGGCGGCGGTGACCCCCGCGGGCGGGATGTTCGGAGGGTTGAGCAGTTGGCTGGGCTTGAAGCAGCCCGAGGGGGCGGCGGCGGCGGCGGCGTTGGTGGCGGGAGGAGAGCCTGCCAGCGGGGACGAGCTGACCGCGGGAGCCGCGCCTCCTGACGAGAGCTCCGAGCGGCCCGCGGAGCCCACCGAGGAGGAGCAGCAGCTGGCGGAGGACCCACAGTTCCTCCACCAGGCCAAAGGCCTTGGCAATTATTTGTATAACTTTGCAAGCGCTGCAACAAAGAAGATAACTGAGTCTGTTACAGAAATAGCTCAGACAATCAAGAAATCTGTGCAAGAAGGAAAAATAGATGATATCCTTGATAAGACTATTATAGGAGATTTTCAAAAAGAACAGAAAAAATTTGTTGAGGAACAGCATACAAAAAAGTCAGAAGCAGCTGTGCCTCCATGGGTTGAGAGTCATGATGAAGAGACAATTCAACAGCAGATTTTGGCTTTATCAGCTGACAAGAGGAATTTCCTCCGTGACCCACCAGCAGGTGTGCAGTTTAATTTTGACTTTGATCAGATGTACCCTGTTGCCCTGGTCATGCTCCAAGAAGATGAGCTACTAAGCAAGATGAGATTCGCCCTGGTTCCTAAACTTGTGAAGGAGGAAGTATTCTGGAGGAACTACTTCTACCGAATCTCCCTGATTAAGCAGTCAGCCCAACTCACTGCACTGGCCGCCCAGCAGCAAGCCTCTGGAAAGGAGGAAAAAGCAGCACCAGAAATGATGATCTGCCTCTGACAGAGGCAGTACGGCCCAAAACACCACCTGTCGTAATCAAATCTCAGCTCAAAAATCAAGAGGATGAAGAGGAAATATCTACTAGCCCAGGAGTTTCTGAGTTTGTCAGTGATGCCTTCGATGACTGCAACTTAAATCGGGAGGATTTAAGAAAGGAAATGGAACAACTTGTACTTGATAAGAAGCAAGAGGAAGCAATTGCACTAGAAGAAGATTCTACTGATTGGGAAAAGGAGCTACAACAGGAGCTCCAGGAATATGAAGTGGTAGCAGAGTCTGAGAAGCGAGATGAAAACTGGGATAAAGAAATTGAAAAGATGCTTCAAGAGAATTAATTGTCTCCACAAAGCAGTTCTTAACATTGTGCTGACATTAAATTCTGATGATCGCTGAGTCAGAAGGCACAAAAGTGTGTAACTTTATGCAATTTGAAATGATTCTTTTTCTAGCTAAAACCTGCCTCTTAAATGAACAGCTATTGTAATAATCAGATACAACAGGATATTATATGTAACATTTCCTATAAATAAAATTAGCATTCTTATAGGCAGCAGAGCTAATCTATCCACAGAAACACAGGTAAATTCTAGAGCTTGTTTTCTACAAGGTTGGCAACATAATTTATTCTTTAGTTATGGTTTTCTATATATGCCTTTTTGTTGATACATGGCTAAAGTACTTACTTAATAACTTACTATCAGAATGACCAAATTATACCAAAGAACTCAAAAGAAAGCACTTTTAAAATTATTTTCTTGCCAGATATTTTCTAAAATTCTATCTGAAAGCCAGAAGCTGAGATACTTATGTTCACTTGAATGACATAAATATCACCCAGTTTAACATTCTGAAACACTTTCTGTGCAGGGCTAGGAATGTGGTAGACACTTGTTGTTCACAATGCCCTGGGTTCCATCTCCACTAGCTCAGCTAAAAGTGCAAGCTAGATTTGTTTAAAGAAAGTTTTACTTCTCCCTAGAGCCTTCTCATTTTGCTTTGTTAAGTATACCACAAATTCAACATTGTGCTTTTTGTAGGAACGAAGGCCTTCAGTCCTTTTTGTATTAATAACTGTCAAGAAGCCTGTTTACCTTAAGGTTTGTTCTCCTGGTAATTGTTACTATGTATAAATGTCTTAAATAATTAGCCTTTATAGAATGGTCTTCCTTGATCTAGAACTTACTAATTAATACTTCTTGTATTCTGCTATGCCATCAGGCATCTGTTCATAGAATGTGATCATTTTAAAAGAGCAAGGTGATTTAATGTTAGAAAACTAACTACCATTCACCTTTCATATTTTCACAGCACCTTTATTTAATAAGGGGAAATAAAATCAAGACATTTCTTTATAAAAAAAATTTCAAATTAATATTTTGTGTTTATTTTATTTTATTTTTTTCTCATTAATTTATTTATTCACATTACAAACGGATCCTAGTCCCCTCCTTCCTCTCTTCCCAGTCTCACCCTTACACTTACTTTCTGATTCCCCAATCCCTGTTCCTCAAAAAGTTGTGTACCAATTCACTCTGATACATCAAGTCACAGCAGAACTAAGAGCATCCTCTCCCACTCAAACTAGACAGGGTTTGATCCGAAGGCATGCAATTAAGTCAGAGACAGTTCCCATTCTACTTGTTAGCAGACCCACATATAAAACAAGCTGCACATCTGCTATATCTGTGTAGGGGGCCTATGTCCATTCTAAGAATGTTCTTTGATTGGTCTTTCAGTCTCTATGAGCCCCCATGTCCCAGGTTAGTTGACTGTGTGGGACTTCTTGTGGTGTCCTTGGTCTCTCTGATTTCTTCAATTTTTCCCCCATGTCAAATAAATACTTTTAAACTTTAAAAAATGAAAACCCAACTAAAAGTGGGAAAAGGAAAAAAATGAAAAACAAAATATGAATAAGTATAAGTTAAGAAAGTGAAATTGGAAAAGAAATGTGATTGCTGAAGCCTAGAGGGAGTTAGAAAAGGAGATGAGGGTAGATTTGATCTGTATACATTGTATGCATTATTGAAAATTTCAAAGAACATATTTCTTTCTTTTTAACTCTTCTTTCATACAATACATCTTGACTGCAGCCTCCTCTCCCTCCCCACTCCCAGTTCTTTACATACATACACCTCCATTTTCCCCAATATCCACTATTCCTTTCATTCCCTTTAGAAAAGATCTGGCTTTCCAGTGATATCAACAGAACAGAACATAAAAAAAATGCAATAAGACTAGTCATATCAAGGCTGGATGAGTCAACTCAGAAGGAAGACAAGGATCCTATGAGGAGATAAAAGGATCAGAGACACTCCCACTCCCATTGTTAGGAGTTTCACACAGGCTCCATGGACACTTCTCCAGTCTCTGTGAACCCATTTGACCTGTTTATTTGATTCTGTGAGCCATGTTCTAATGATGTCATTGAGCCCTCTGGCTCCTATAGTCCTTCCTCTCCCTCTCTTCTGCACCTGAGCTCCACCTAATGTTTGGCTGTAGGTCTCAGCATCTTCTCCCATTAGCAGCTGAAGGAAGCCTCTCTGATGATGATTAGGCCAGGCATCTATCTAAGCATATAGCAAAAACATCATTAGAAATCATTGACTTTGTTTCTGTTTGTTTCTTTGTTTGAGGTCATTTTGGTTCTACTAGTCTGTGAGCCACATACCTTCTGGATCCGACAATCTAGGCAGTGTCCCACATGGCTTTCTCTTATGATTTGGACCTCAAGTTAGGCCAAATCCACAAGCTCTGAGTTACTATTGCCTGAATATATCTTGCTGTCAGGACAGGCTGTGGAGTCAATGATTTTGTGGCTGGGTCAAGCCCATGTCTGTTCTTTGGTTGGTGGTTCAGTTTCTGAGAGCCCCCAAGGGTCCAGGTTAATTGATTCTAGTGATCTTCCTGTGGAGTTTCTATCCCTTTGGGGGCCCTAAATAATTCTCTCAACTCTTTCTTAAGAGTCCCCAAACTCCATCCAATAGTTGACTGGGTTTCTGCATTTGTTTTGTTCATTTGCTGGGTGGAGCCTCTCAGAGGAAAGATATTATAGTCTCCTGCATAAGAGAGTATCATTAATCGTGTCAGGTATTGGTGGTTGCCCATGGGATGGGTCTCAAGTTGGACTGGTAATCCACTGACCCTTCCCTCAATCTCTGCTCCATCCCCCTTACCTTCACTTCTTGTATACAAAATAAATTTTGAGTCAAAGTTTTGTGGGTGGTTTGTGTCTGTACGTCTCCTACAGGATTTCTGTGTGGCTACATGAGGTTCAGGTTCCATATACTCACCTGCTGTGAGTCTCAGCTAACATCATCAGCATTGATTCCTAGAAGTCTTCTCTCTCCCAGGTCTCTGGCATGACCTTGAGATGGCCCATACCTTCTATACCCCTCAAAACAACCAGCTGTAGATCTCCATTAATTCTCCTGTCCCTCCTGCCCTCTCTCAGGTCTTTCCCCAAACCAGATCCTGAACCCCCCTTCCATTCTCCTCCATATCCCCTCTCCCATCCAGTTCTGTGCCTCTGTCTAACTGCTATGCTTATTTTATTTCCCATTCTAAGTTATATTCAAGCATCCCCTTTTGGGCCTTCCTCTTGTTTTGCTTATTTGAATATGGATTGGAGTGTGGGTATCCTGTACTTCATAGCTAATATCTACTTATAAGTAAGTACATGCCATGCATGTCATTTTAGGCTTGGATTACCTCACTCAAGGTGATACTGTCAAGTTCCATTCACTTGTCTGCAAATTTCATGATGTCCTTGCATTTCCCTGATGACTAAGGACATAGAACATTTCCTTGGGTGTGTCTAAGTCATTTGAGATTACTTTGCGTAAAATTCTCTGTTTAGCTCTGTACTAAATTCTCTGTACTTCATTTTTAATTAGGTGATTCGAGCTGTTGGTGTATAATTTCTTGAGTTCTTTATATATTTTGTATATTAATCCTCTGTCAAATGTATCATTAGTGATGCTCCTTTTCCAATCTGTAGGCTGTTATATTGTCCTATTGAAGATTTTCAGTTTCAGGAAGTCCCACTTAACAATTGTTGATTTTGACCCAGAGTCATTGGTGTTCCTGTCAGGAAGATGTCTCCTATATCAATGAGTTCAATGCCACATTTTCTGTACCCATTCCTCTCTTGAAGGACATTGGGTTATTTCCAGTTTCTTGCTATTATAAATAAGGCTGCTATGAACATAGAGCAATTTGCAAATTCATCTGGAATAACAAAAATCCCAGGATAGCAAAAACTATTCCCAACAATAAAAGAACTTCTGGGGGGTGGGTGGGTGGGAATCACTATCGCTGCTGACCTCAAGCTGTATTACACAGCAATAGTGATAAAAACTATATGGTATTGGTACAGAGACTGACAGGTAGATCAATGGAATATAATTAGAGACCCAGAAATGAACTCACACAGCTATGATCACTTGATTTTTGACACTACCCATTTAAAAAACACATTATAATTCCTGTTGGGTGTAATTTTAAAAAGTATGCTACCTCCATTCCTGGGACCTCAGCCCATGCTCAGCCCTGAGGTCAGATGCCACTAGCCCCACTCCTGGCTTCTCTTTTCTTCCTCTTGTCTTAGCTTCACCAAGCCACCAGCTATGGTGACCCTAGAGCTGCTGCCCATGCTCTGGTCCCTCTCTGTTCTCTTTTGTTCATCCCCATTTAACTTTGTGGTCTCTATCTCCACCCACCTTGGCTCCTCAGAATGAAAAAAACTCGGACAGTTTTATTATTTTAGAACTTGCTGGAGAGCAGAATTGCTGATTGCAGAACATCCTGCCCAAACCTCATCAGGTAATTTTCATCAGCAGAGGCTATTGGTTCTGGCTAGCTCAAGACATTACATGGTTATTATGTGCTTCTCCTTCCAAAGCCTGGTGATAAAGCCCTTTCCTTGCATCTCTTTTTCCTCCTAGGACCCAGAAATCTGACCTTCACCCTTTGCCCAGCGATAGGCTCTCCACCTCCTTTATTAACCAAATCAAGAACCAATTAGGGAACTGAACCTTACTATCTACACCTCTCCCTACATATTCCAACCAAAAAGGTTATAAATTGTAATATAATCATTTAATTCACAAATGTAATTATGTTGCATACAAAAACTAGTCATGGTTTGAATATTTCTTCTTGCTTGCTAATATTATTTATTACTGTGATAAAATAACAAAAGCAAACTAAAGAAAAGGAGTTTATTTTGGCTAAAACCAGTATCTTCTAGAGAGATACTGGTTATCATTTTAGGTAAGACTTGACAGCAGTGAGAGAAATAACAATGGCAGGATCAATAAGTTGGCTGGTTATATTGTATTTCCACTCTGGAAACAAGATATTAGACAGGAAGTTAAGTCACAATACAAAGTCCAAAGGCCTCTGTCCAGTGACCCAATTTCTCCAGTAAGGCTAAACTTGTTGAAAGTCCTACATGCTTCATTAATAAACTTATCAACTGAAGACAGAACATCCAGATACGAAGCTATTTGACATTTAAACCATAGCAATCCTAAATATTCTTGTATCTTCTGTGCAGGTTAAATTTAAAAACCTACCAGATTGTTCTGGCAATGGTTTATGCCATTGAGGAGATCAACAGGAACCCCCATATTTTACCCAATGTATCTCTGGGATATGATATATATAATGTCCTGTTTAATGAATGGTGGACATTGGACACATGCCTCACATGGCTTTCTGGGCTGAAGAAGTATGTGCCTAATTACACATGTAGGAGAGAGTTGAAGTCTGTTGCAGTACTCACAGGCATATCATGGATAATATCTGCCCATATAGGGACACTGTTGAAACTCTATAAATATCCACAGGTAAGAATGAGTGAAGTGGAAAAATATAAAACCATTTATAATTCATTACTATTCCAAGATGCTACAAGTGGATGGAATAAAAATGTGCTTATGCATCTGACAAAGTTGATAATCCCAAAGAGTAAGTATTCAGTGATATAATCAGGACAGAGAAAAGGAATAGTCTGGAGGAGACAATGATTACCTGGAACTCTGAGTGTAAAGTATGATTGTCTAGACAAGCAGATTTGTGCATAAAGTATTTGATTTACAAATATGAGAACCTGACTTTGGATATCTACCTCTCACAAAAAGAGTTGAAAGCAGTACACATCTGTAACCTCATTTCTGGTAAAGTAGAGACAGATGTGTCTCTTGAGCTCACAGACTAGCCAGGGTATCCAAAATAGTGAGCTATGGTTTCACTTAGAATAATATGCAAAAAAGAGGAAGGAGGAGGAGGAGGAGAAGGAGGAGGAGGAGGAGGAGGAGGAGGAGGAGGAGGAGGAGGAGGAGGAAGAGGAGAAGGAGGAGGAAGAGGAGAAGAAGAAAGAAGAGGAGAAGGAGGAGGAGGAGGAAGAGGAGAAGGGGAAGGAGGAGGAGGAGAAGGGGAAGGAGGAGGAGGAGGAGGAGGAGGAG
>JADRCD010035489.1:0-10964 GCA_019843815.1 Montemys delectorum
CTATCATGTTATTTCCCTTACCAACTTCTCAAGTAGACCCCTGAGTCTGGGACGTCCAAAACCCCTCTGTTACTAAGCACCATTCTCCTGGTATCATCCAATTACTGGACTCTACCAAGTATATAACCCAGCTCAATACTCTCTCTCTCTACAGCCTACTCCTGCGGACTTGAGCTTCTTGAAATCTATCACTGCTTCTTACAAAATCTGTCAGAGGTCTGACCCCAACTCAAAGTATCATAGCACCCCTTTTCCTACCCATCAGGCTAGAGGTTCCCTTCCTGGAACTGACTGGCAACTTGACTTTACCCATATGCGCACTGTCAGGCGTACCAAGTACCTCCTGGTCTTGGTAGACACCTTCTCAAGGTGAATAGAGACATTTCCCACAACTAACAAAAGGGCTCAGTCTCTGATCTCCTCCTCCTGGAGACCACCCCCCAGTTTGGTGTCCCAGCCTCTCTCCAGTCAGACAGTGGTCCTGAATTTACTTCCCAAGTTTCTCAAATCCTATCTAAGGCTCTGGATATCCCCTGGCATTTTCGCATTCCATACCACTCTCGATCTTCTGGTAAGGTAGAAAGAACTAATCGCTCTTTAAAAACTACTCTCGTTAAGTTGTCACAGGAATTTCAACTTGATTGGGTAAAACTCCTACCCCTGGCTCTTTTCAGGTTATGAGCTCTCCCAAAGGGACCTCTCCTCATCTCTCCCTTTAAACTCATGTATAAATGTTCAATTCTAACCCCTAGTCTCTCATCTAAATGCTCTCCACTCCCAGACCATCTACTTATCTCATTACTTTGCTACCTCCGTTCTCTCCTATGAAACTTTACTGACCACCATCTACCTTATATCTGGAGATTCGAGGTTCAAGAAACCCCCACAGATAACAAACAGCCTTTCCAAATAGGGTCAGGAAACTGCTCCATAGCCGGATGCCAAAAAACAATCCCAGTTATAGATATGATAGCTGCCTAACATAAGAGGACAGTTCAAGTTGTGCCACTCCTGGTCACTACAAAAATAGCCATAGGTGTTGATACTGGAGCTACAGGGATAACAATGTCCATAATCCAATATAATACATTCACTTCCCAGTTCCAAAGTAATTTTCAAAGTGTCTAAAACTGTGCTTACTATCCAAAAACAGACTAATTCTTTGGCAGCCGTCGTGCTTCAAAACAAACGAGGACTAGATATCCTGACAGCTAAAGAAGGTGGTCTTTGCCTGTTCCTCCAAGAAGAATGCTGCTTCCATGTCAACCAATCCAGGATAGTACAAAATAAAATCCAGGTGCTACTGTCAGACATAAAAAATTTCAGAGACCGTGAGACCTTCAGTTTTGAGGTTTTCGAAAACCCCATATGGAAATAGATACACCCGTTCGTAACCCCTCTCCTAGTCATCTTCCTGGTGTTATTATTTGCTCCCTGCCTCATTAATCTTGTTTCTACATTTCTTCAATGACAAATACAAAAAAATTTCTAACCAAACTATCAATCAGCTCCTGTTACAGGATTACCAGCCGCTGCCCACAGACAAGCCACTGTCCACAGAGGAACCTGATGCAAACGTTTACCAAGTGGATCCCAATGGTGAAAGCCAGCTACCCCCCATTGACAATGCCCCTAGACAGCAGGAAGTAGCTTAAGAGACATGACGCCCTCGTCCCCTTTTCACCATCGCATCGGTTTCCCCTTCTCTTTTTCTTTCCTTCTCTTTATAATATCAAAAAGGGAGGTATGTTAGCATCCAAAGCCTGTGGTGACTCATGGGCGGGTCTCAGAGACCTGTTGCCGGAGCAACGGACGCCATATTCCCAGAGTCCATTGAAATCACCTCCCACCTTTACCTGACCATATGTCGCCAGTCATATAAATACAAGGAACATTCCTTTCTCGATCTCTCTCTCCCTTCCCTCTCTTTCTGCGCTACTGCCCCCTCTCTCCCTCTTACATGGAACTGTTTGGGCCTAGTGTGTGGTGCTTTCTGACAAGGTCGCCGGCATTCCCATCACTCTCTCTTCAATTTCTTTCCTGCATTCTTCAAACTTTGTTTTAAACTTCTGCCCATTCTCAGCATTTAGGAAGCAGATGGCAAGCAGGCTTGGGGCAATCATCAGCAAAGTCAGCGTGGATATTCCAGACCCAGGCTCCGTCACTGCCAGTATTCAGCTTCAGCTCCATCGTTGGTGTGATATAGTGGTTGGCGCAAATCTTCAAGGTTTTTGTCCCTCCTCATGAGAAGGCGGATGATCCCTTTCTCCTTATGCTTCAGAAACTTGACATCTCCAGTGCCTCAGTCCTTCCATTCTGGGAGGTCATTCTCTGAAGCAAACTGGAACAGCTTTGCACACATCTTAAAAAGTTCCTCTTCATCTTCCTACAGCATTTTAATTTCTTGTTCAAGAAGAAAAACTATTGGCTCGAACTGCGGGTCGTGGTTGAACTCATCTACATTCTCTGTGGAAGTATCATGGTCTTAGTGGCTGTCCTGTGTAGAGAAGGTAGAAATGATGCTGCTGGCTGGTGGATTTGGTCCACAATGAGCATCATCAATCACAAATGGAACCTTGGCAGTTGCCATGGGGGCACTGGGATGGTGGCTTGACTAGCTCAGGCTTGACTGGCTTGGTGGCCTCTGGGAGCTAGTCACAGTTCCTTTCCTCCGAGTCTGGTGGTGTCTCCCACCTGTCCACTCTTCCCTGTGCCCCCAACTCCAATTTTCTTATAAACTGTTTTATATATGTGGTCCAGTGTTTTTGATAAGAACCCATTATACAGGATGGCATGGAATTCCACAGTATCAGACTGTAGTTCAGGGAGAAAATTAGACCTGGGCATACAATTCTGCTGAGAGGACTGAGGCAGGCTTCTAATTGGCAATTCAGGAGACTAGGTCTTGATCTCTGTCTCTAACAACTGGGCAAGTCCAGGCAAGTCAGTTACTGGAAAAACTCCAGACCTCAGACAGCCAATCAGAAAACTGTCCCACCACTAGAAGCTGCCCTGCCGCCTGGTCTGAGGCAAGCACAATGGGTCAGCAACAGTTTCCAGGCTTGGTCAGTAATAGTTTCCAGCCCCCTAAACCCCCAACAATGGTTCTGGAATGTCCCTAGATATAGAGCCAACCAATTAAGATAAAGGTCATCTACCCTTCCCTGAAATTTCCCTAATGTGCTTTAAATTGGACCTGTGAGCTTACTTGGGCATCTCTATCTTGGTAAATGGTAGAACCCAGCATGCTAGACTTCTGTAGAATAAAAGCCTCATTGCATTTGCATACTATTTGAACCTGGGGTATCATTCTTTAGTGAATCATGGACCCTTACACTGCATGATACAGAAGTGCTGACATATATCTACTGGCAGAGAGTAAGAGTACTCTCCTTGAGTGAAAATATCTTTGTTGGTCAGGAGATAGGTCTCTGAGAACAGATTGAATAGTACATTAGAACTAAGAGCTTTGTATAAGTGTGAGACCCTGGAAAGGCTATATCTGAGTAGAAAGAAAAGCCATTCATTCCTGCTTTTGTTTGAAATTTTACTAGAGATTTAAAAAAATAAAAAACTATACTCATTGAAATGTATACCCTGACATCTTTTTTTCAGGAATTTTTGTAGTCAGAATTTATGTCACTTAGGTGGTCCAGTAGCTCTGAGCTGAGAAATTGGTTTAAAAATGACCCCAGATTGGGACATTTGAAGGACTCCTGACAAAAGCAAATGCAAGACTTCTCTTGAGAGACACACTAAAGCCAGACTAAAGTTGAGTTGTAGAGAGATGTGGGTGTGATGTATATTAAGCAAAGCTCCTGTACTTTTGGTGTGGAGAGCATACTATCTGGCTTTTGGGGTCAATTTCTCCAAGAATTACTTCTTTCTGAGGGATTGAGTATGCTTTTGATTACGAATTTGTTTGGTGGGGTAAAAACAAACAAGAGTGATTTACTTCTGACTTTTGAAGTTCCCAGACTTCACATTTCTTTTTGCTATGCTCTTTGAATACTGGAGCCAGCCTAGATTAAGGACTGACCTTCAGCCATTATCTGTACAGCCTGAGTGTCTATAGAAATATGAGTTCACAGATCCCATAAAACAAATGTCTTGAAGAGGACACAAAGTTCAAAAAGAAAAAAGAAAAGTAAGTGGGAAGCCATGTACTAATTGTGATACAAATACTAATAAACAAAACCAAAACATTATAAATATTTTATTAGTTGAAGTTAAAATATAATTACATAATTTCCTTCTTCCCTTTCCTCCCTCCAACCCTTCCCATTTATACCACCCCCTTATTCTCAAATTCATGGCTCCTTTTTCTTTATTTATATAAAATGTAATGTTCTATAACTACACACACACACACACACACACACACATTTTTCTAAGTATATAACTACAATCTTCCCAGTCCATATAATGTTACTTGTATGCATAATATTTTGTTCAGAGGTTTAGTCTGCTATCGTCATGGTAGGAAACATGTTGGCATGCAGGAAGACATGGTACTGGAGAGGTAGCCAAGAGTTCTACATCTGGATCCACAAGCAGTAGGAAGAGACTGAGCCACTGGCTTGACTTGAGTACCTGAGATTTCAAAGCCCAACCCCTAGTGACACACTTCCTCCAATAAAACCACACCTACTCCAACAAGGTCACACCTCCTAATAGTGTCAAAATGACCTATGTGGGGCATTTTTATTTAAACCACCACACTGGGGAAGATGATTTCTCCCAGCTCTCAGAATTCCTTAGTTGCCTGTAGTTATTTTTTAAATAAGCAGAAAAGTGCTTCCACTTCTGTTTAGGATTTAGAAACTTGCAAGAGACTATGATCCTCATTGTACTACATCATCTAAAGTAACTTTCCTCATCCCAAAATGCTGCTGTGTTCTAATAACCCAGATAGCAATAAATTCATGGGCTAAGTTTGACCAAATGGTGATCTGTGACTGAGGAAAGAGCTCAGTTGGTAGAGCTCTTTCTTTGCTAGTATGAGGATCCAAGTTCAGATGCCCAGAGTCCACATAAAAAGCCAGTCACGGTAGTATTTTTTTATATCTCAGCCATGGTGAGGTAGGATGCTGATAGAGCCTATGAGAGCCAAAGTTATGTTTTAAGTTTTAATTAATGTGCCTAAAGGATCCATAAAACAAAAGGGCCTCTAACCTCAGGCCCCTTGTCCAAGGACAGATACTCCCTGAGATTCTGGATGCTGTTGTTCATATAAAGTAACAAGCTACATGTTTTTACTTTCCTAAACAAGTTTGGTTGACCCAACTGCACTTGATGTACTTGATCATACATAGATGGGAGATATGTAGGCAGGAAATGCATCAAGGATGTATGTTTGCCCTTGATTGGATGAAGGCAGGAAGGCCTTGTGGACTTGCCTTTATAAGCACCTGGCCAACATAGTTTGTGGTCATTTTTCTGGGAACCCCAGAATTGACCTGCTTAAGTCCATCATTCTGGCCAGTATTTAATAAAAGCTTGGTTCAAATTGGGCTCAAAAGTGTGGTAGTGGTCTTGTTCTTGCCTTGTGGAACTAAGGTGCCCTCAAACAAATGTGCAAGGCACCTAAGGAGAAACACCTGAAGTGTTCTCTTACTACCATCCACAAACATAAGCAGTCAAGAATGCCCCCAACACACTCCACACAAGCACAAATGATGACCTGTGGTAATATTGTTTCCATCCAGTGGTGTGGAATTCGAGACTGCTGAGTTGAACTAGGGGTTGTAAATGTGAATACTCCATTGACATATGATTGATTATTTTGTTGATCTCTAGAAAACCAAGTACTTGCGAAATTCTCTTTAATCCTTTGTCCTAGACTTACAATCTCACAATAAAATCAGGAACGCTGTGTAGTGCTCCAGTCAGCCACACCACACGACTTGCTTGGGTTTCACAGATTGCTTTTACCTTTTCTGGAGTTCCATATCAAAAACACTCCCTTCCCTCCAAGGCCTTGATTGCCCCAGAAGCTTCATGGAAACCCAAGTATAAGTCACAAACAACTAATGTTGGAGCTAGTTCAATGTGTACAGTGCCTTTCTGTACTCTGTCCTGTAGAGGTTTCCTGTGAATCTCCCAAGTCCCTGACACTTCACACCCTGAAGTCAAGGTAAGAGTTTCTAAGTCCATTTTTATATTAATGTCCTCTTTCTTTGCTCTAATTTTATAAACCTTAAGTTACCTTCTGGTAATTAAGTATCCCCTATGATTTGTCTGAAGAAAACATGTACTATGTAATGTAAATGTAAATGCAGATATGAATTAAAAGGTACCCATTCTAGTTACATTTTATTGAAAATTAATCATGAAGCATACTGGCAATGATCATTTGGTCTCTGGTCTCTAAAGTGCAGTTAATAGATTTGTAGCAATCAGGAGCCATATTTAGACCAGGCTGAATTCTTCAAGGTAAATGGTCTGCACTTGGGTTCAGATTCCTCCTTCAGTCTTTTTCCAGTCTGGACTGCTTTAGGTATGACCCCCATAACTGATAGCTGGGAGTTTTTATCTTATTTTGATTGTGGTAGTATGAATACATGAACATAAATGAAAGTGGGCTGGACTGCTAAAGGAACTGTTGAGCTGTAGTGTCCTAAAGATTTTGTTTATTTTAGTTTTAGAGGAAAATGGATTGTATTTTAAAAAACACATAGATTCTGTACCAGAAGAATGTTAAAAAGGAATCAGTATTTTGTTTTTGTTCTTCATCTTTTACAATACACATTCTCTATTATTTCTCTGTAGATGGACAAAGCCAGCTTCAATTTGGTGCCTGCATGTCCTCCAGCTAGTCTTCTTAGATTCAGTCTGTTCTCTGTGGTATGCAATAATATATATTTAACTTTTGTCTTTTCAGGTCAGTAGGTTGGTGGCAGTTTGGTTCACCGAGGCTTGGCTCAATGACATAAGATCCCAGGGTTCTTCTGCTCAATGGTATATGAACCAAGGCTTCTGGCTGGGTTTAAATCTAGTATATTACTCCTTAGTCTTGGGCCTACACTGAAGGGATATAATTGAAGCAAATCCTTGTTATAGATGATCTTACTTCTCAGTGGGGTCCAAGAATCACTGAAGAATGATACCCCAGACTCAAATAGTATGCAAAAATAAAGAGTGTTGTTATGCCCTGAGTCCATGGGAAACCCAGACGAGCCCAAGAAATGTGAAGTCCGCTGCAACTGCAAAAGAGTCTTTTTATTATTTCGAGTCCTGACTCGGATCACATGCCTCTCACTCGCAGGGTAAATGCTGGCATGTGGTGATGAGTCTGGAAAGCATTGGGTTATATACAGTATAGTTAGGAATTCTGAATGCTCAGGGTGAAGGGGAGTGAAGGGCAGTAGCCATTTGGTGGGACAGAACTGAAGCTGGGATGGGGATTAATGGGTGTCTGTTGTGCTGTTATCAGGAACTAATTTTATGGCCGGCCATAACTGTCTGTGACCTCTGATTACCTTTTTCTATGATTTAAACTTGGGGCCCTAATCTTCTTTGAGTTTGTTATTTCTTTAAGGTCCCAAGGACAGGCACCTGGAGAGTTCGGCTGTTTATCAGAGAGAGTGCTAGTTTTCAGGACACTGAGGCTGAGGCGGGGAGGATGTCTCACACTTAGCGTTTGGCTTCTCCGGATGTTTTCATTAAGGGGGATTTTATGGGCAGTGCCATTCTAACGCTGGACTGAGTTCCCTCGGAGCAGCCAAGGAGGAGGAGGGAGCCCTGAGCTTGCTACAGGGGACACAGCACAGAAACCAGCTGCCAGTTTGTTGCGCTTGCCTGGGGCAGGAGGGAAAATAGGAGCTTCTGTGGGAAGAAATGCAGGGGTAAACTGTCTTTACACGACACAGTCTCTTTGGTAAGGCTTTGACCACAGAGTTAGCATTAGTAATTTGGGGGTTACAACAGTGTTTATTCGGCTAAATTTCCTGCATGCAGGGCTCTCCCCATTTGGGAATGGAGACAGTGGGCTCACAGGCCTAGCTTTTATTGTCAGTTGGAGGAGTTCCAGGGAGAGATGTGCGCCCTTGATTGATTAGCTCTATCTCTAGGGTCTGATTGATTCCCCAATTGGTTAGGCTCTGGAGACTTCCCTGGGGGTTGTGTACTCATTCTAGCTACAGATTCTTACTTCAGGCCGGATGACAAGGTGTCCTCGGATTGGCTGCCCGCAGCTGTGGCGGGCTGACCACAGGTTCCTGGATCCAGGTTCTCATTTCTGGGAAACAGAAACTTAGGCCTACTCTCCCAAACTGCCAGTTTGCAGCCTGTCATGGAATCAGCCTGGCTCTGGCTAACTCAGTCCTCTCAGCAGGTTCACTCATGGCTTTTGCTGCTAATGTTTCACTGGTCAGAGCAAGTTGTTGTGCTCAACCAGAAGTCGACTCTATCCACCACTAGAGTAGGAATGGCTACTTCTGCAACCACTAGAAAGAACAGGTGGGAACTATGTAGTAGTCCCCTCCTGGAGACATTCCAAGACTTCCAAAGCATGTCTGGAACTAAATGCTATCATATGTGTATATATGATAAAGTTTAATTTATAAATTGGGTATCAGGAGAGATGAACAAATGTGGTGGATCACCTTGATGGTCAACTTGATAAGATCAATAAATGTACAGCAGACATAGCCTTCCTTCTACCTTTGTGTTGCATGCACTCTAAAAGAGCTATGAATGCGCCCCCAAACGAAATCTTTTTTTTAAAGATTTATTTATTTGTTTCATGTATATGAGTGCACACTGTAGTGCCACGGACTGGGTTGCTTCGGAGACCCCTTGTTCTGTGGGGTGATAAAAGTTCTGGCCTGGTGGGCAAAGAATTTGGCGAGTGACAAACAGAAACGACACAAGGGAGTGTGGTATCTGAGTGCAATCTGTACAAAGTGAAAATCAGACTTATATAGTGTACAGAGAACAGGGCAAACGACAGAAGTCACGTGGGCAGGAGACGGCTACATCAAGGTCAGTGAGAACAAGCAGCCAGGTGCAAAGCAGAGGAGCTCTTTTGGCAGCCCCAACTAAAATTCTCTGGGTCTGTCTGAGGCAAGCAGCTGAAGGTCGTATACTAGCATATCTTGGCTGTAACATAGACAATTAGTGACGGAAGCCTACAAACTTCTCTCTGGTTAGTAAAGCAATTCTGCCTTATGTGCTCTGATAATAAGTGCCTAACTGCTAGCTTTTGTATTTAGCTAATACAAAGTATTTCTTAGGACACCTTTTTGCCTGAATAAAGAAAGCATGCAGCTCTCTCCACACATAGACTTTAGCAGAGACCAATCTGGAACACATCTGAACTAGGAGATGTCAGCGATTGACTACCTCAGGAGACTGACTCCTTTTGAAGTGTACACCTCAGGTCCGTGATCAGGTTTTTAGGCCTGTCATACAGATACAACCAAAGTAGACAAGTGCTATGTGACAACACATACATTTTAAATTCCTTAGTTTTTGATACAAAGTCTCAGTCTTGACTTGCGGTGTTTGAACACTTGGTAAATTTTTCTAGGGAAGCATTTGTGCTTCTGATTAAAGGATAATTCTAAGTAATATAAAGGAGTAAGTTTGTGTGGTTCTGCTGTTAGAGATGTGAGATTTTTATCTTCCCAGTACTTTTTAGTTATTTCTCAGTTGTGTTCATAAACCTTCTGAGTTAAATCTAAGGAAGGGGGAAAAGATTTTATAGCAAAGTATTGAGATTTGAATTTTTAAATTCAATTTGAAAGTATTATATTATAATAAAGGTTATAGTGTAATATAATCCTTTTTTAAAATTTGTTTTTTTTGTTTTAAGGACAACAAAGCTGATGTCATTTTAAAATACAACGCAGATGAAGCTAGAAGTCTCAAGGCCTATGGCGAGCTTCCGGAGCATGGTAAGGACTGAGTTATTCTTCACAAGTCTTATGGTGTTTAGATTGCCTGCTGGCATTTAAGCAGTGGATGAAATTTTATAGATTTTTACAGATGATCCTATTAGAGTTAAGCATACCTGTTTATACTTCATACTAGATACCATAAGAAAAAAGGAACTAAACTTCTGTTCCTGATAAAAGTGTATTTAGTGAGAAAGTACAGTGTCGGCCAAAGAAATTATTTGTATGGTATGTTCAGACTCTTTCAAGAAAGGTTGGTGTTGCAGTACGGCTCAGTCACAGCCACCTTAGCATGCACAAACCAGTTTCAGTCACTAGCACTGTTGAAAAACAGTCCTTCAATAGTGCCCTTGCTTGTGTGTAAATTTAAGGGGTAGTGACTACATAGTATAGGTTTTCAGTGAATGTCACTTTTAATCTATTGTATCCTTTTGCATTAATATATGTTGTTTAAACTTTGTTTCCCTCCTCAAAATACAAGTCTCCTATAGCCTTTTCAGAGGAAAAATATCCTTTATACACTGTTTTGTAAGTCTATATTTTTTTCATGTGTCAAGTTTTTTTGTAAATGCCTGCACCATGATTTCTTATGTAAACAGTAAGACCGTACTGAGAATTATAAATTTGCCACTCCATTCTAGGAAACAGTAAGAGATTTGGGGATGGAGTAGTACACTGAGTCCTTTTCATTCTTTAGAGAAAAACATGATTTACCCAGATGTTTCTTCCTAATTAATTGGTGGGAATTGGTTGTTCTTTTCTTCTCTTGTTTTTGTGTCTTGTTTCTTTTGTTTGCTTGCTTGTTTGTTTCTGTATGGTTCACCTGGGTCAGGAGTTAAGTTTTCTGGGCACTTGAAAGTTCCTTAATGCCAAGGCCAGTAATGCATGACTCCTCAAATCTATCTCCCTCCTAAAGTAACTTCCTTTTCTTTTTCTTTTTTTCTTTCCTTTTCTTTTCTTTTTTCTTGAAAATAGGAAATAAAGTTGTTAGTATGTATATAAACTTCTGAAGTTTACCTAAAGGGTGTAATTGCTTCAGAGTTAGTATAATTAGAGATTGTTTTT
>JADRCD010035491.1:0-14164 GCA_019843815.1 Montemys delectorum
GGAGTCATTTATGTCCTTCTTAATGTCCTCTATCATCATCAAAAGAAGTGATTTTGGATCTGAATCTTGCTTTTCTCATATGATGGTGTGTCCAGGACTTGCTCTTTTGGAAGAATTGGGTTCTGATGATTCCAAGTAACCCTGGTTTCTGTTGCTTGTTTTCTTAAGCTTGCCTCTTGCCATCTGGTTATCTTTAGTGCTACCTGCCCTGGCTAAATCTGACTGGGGCCTATCCTTCCTGTGATCCTAGTTTTTGTCAGAACTCCTCAGAGTCAAGCTGTCTCTGTGATCCTGTGATTCTGGGATCCTGTAATCCTGGGCTTATTAGAGGGCCTGGGAGTACAGTTTCCTCTGGAGAATAATATGACTTGCTGTAGAGTTTGCGTCCAAGGTCTTTTCAGGGCACAGGCCTCTGATCCTAGGATCCTGGGTGTGTCAGAGCACCTGGGAGTGGGTCTTCCTCTGGATGTTGTGAGACTGGCTGCAGAATTTGCACCCAACGTCTGCCTAGGGCACCAGACCAAACAAACCAGAGGTAACCCATGCCACTGGGCTAGCTGAGTTCTTGCATGCCTGGGTCCCACTGGTCCCAGTTACTCCCAGTGTTGGGATAGATGTGTCCTCCTCACCTCTGATCCTAGTATCCTGGGCATGATAGAGCACCTGGGAGTGAAGCTTTCTCTGGGTGCTGTGAGACTGGCTGCAGAACTTGTGCCCAAGGTCTGCTTAGGGCACCAGCCCAGACTCATATTTTATTTTCATAAACAAAAATACATTCTGTCATTGGATAAAGATAGTGTGTATAGTACAATGTGAAGTCTCCTAAATCATATCTCATCCATTTATCTGTTTGGTTCATGAGAGATAAGGAAATGTGGGTTACAGGCAAGGGGATCACAGGTAACACATTATATTTTCCCCAGATTACACATCCTCAGAAATAAGATATAGAGTACTAACTGAATAAGACTCACATGGTTTCACAGTATGACCCTTTATCTAAATCATCATTTGTCCAAATCTCAAATCTTGTCAGTTCCATAGTTCAGTTTTGCATATTTCATTTGATGAATACTCTGCTAGATGCTAGTTTGATTATTAAACAAAATAATGGTTTCTAAAACACTTCTTCCAATGAAGTTTATAATCGTCATTACTTTCCTGCCATAATCTCTACCAGTATTCTAGTCTATACAATAATATGCTATGCATGAACTGTCTTACTTATCTAATACATTCAGAAGATATTTATAATAGTACTTTGTTGCAAAAATTTGGGGAACACAATAAATATGCATATGGTAGAATACAGGTATTCTAAAAAATAAGTTTGACAGTAATCCATGTTTTACTTTTTTAGATTTATGTAATGAACTTATATATAAGTATTTTGTCTACATGTGTGTATTTTTAGCACATGTGCACCTGTAGCTTGTCTTGTGAGTGCTGAGAACTGAACATAGATCTGAAGAAAGAGAAAGTGCTTTTAGCTACTGAACCATCTCTCCAACCCTTTGACAACAAACTTGATGTCACTATGGAGGCCATCCTAAATCTTATCCATACAGTTCCACAATATCTTCTGCATTCATACAGCTCATTGAACATAAATATTAAAAAGAGGTAGACTACACCTTATGTAATTTTATACATCCAAATGGACTTATTTTAAAAACTATTGTATAAATATCCTTGCATGAGACTTCTTGTGCTATTTGTTATTCAGAAATATGGCCTCAAGTCTTTGTAATGTCCTAAATTCTAACTCAAATTGATTTTATCCATAGAATTGTATTATACTGACACTACAGTATTATTTAAATACTGCTAAAATAGAATTTCAAATGCATGGTAGTCTTAATGTTGTTCCCTTAAACATGAACAATTTAAAATATTGGGACTCAGAACTTATTTGCCATAGAAGTTAAAAGTAACAGGGAAGGGAATTGTGCTATTGATAAGACAGAAGGTCCTCCTGTGAAAACTGGCAGCAAGGCCCCACTGCTGAGGACAACATCCACTCAGCACATTGAACATAGAGATGGAATAGTGGTAGAGCTGGTTCCCACATGGAGCCTTGAGCCCCATGTTTTAGCCTATATGGCATAAGAAGATATTCTGAAGGCTACAGAAAAGAAACTTAGATACCAACCCAGCCAAAAATATCATCTACTTACAAGCTGTCCTGCCTGCAAAATGTGCTGAGGAAATGGTGGCTCAAAATGTGTGGGAGCGGCCTACAAATGTTTGGTTTAGCTTGACAGAGTCAGGGAATTCATGCCCTACATTGCTTGGATGACCTAGCTTTTCCTGAGACCTAAGGTAGACCCAAACACAACTGGCAAAAGAAATCAATAAAATGATTTCTAAGAAAATCTACTATACTCATAGGTTGACATTGTGTCCAGTCATCATCAGAGTGGTTTCCTCCAGTAGCAGATGGGATCAGCAAGTCCAGAGACCCACAGGAAGAAATTATATGGATAAAGTATCTAAATTAGAGGTTTCTATCAAGTTCCTCCCCTTAGAGTTGGGGAAGGATTTGAAAAAGGGGGAAAGAAAGATTGTAGGGTTCAGAAGGGATGAAAAACATCAAAAGAACATGGAGTATAAAAATTTATATTTATATATATATACATATATGTACATATATGTACATATACATATATGAATGAACATGGCTTACCCAATCAATCTAGGTGTCTGAAGAGGTAAGCATGGGGCCTGCATGGGTCTTTACAAGGTACTCTGCATATATATTATGGCTGTTAGCTTGTTTTGTGAGACTCCTAACAGTGGAAGCAGATATATCTCTGACTCTTTTACCTGATTTTGGGGCTGCTTTCCTCCTATTGGGTTGCTTTATCCAAGTTTTGTAGGAGGACTTTTCCTTGTCTTATTCTATTGTGTTTTGTCCAGTTTGACTGCTATCTCTTGGAAACTCATTCTCAAAAGAAGACTTGGAGAGCAGTGGATCTGGAGCATAGGAGAGATCGGAGCAAGCTGCAAGGAGTAGAGAGAGGAGAAAATTTTGTTAGGATACACTGTATGAGAAAAGAATCTTTTTTTCAACAAAAAGGTAAAGAAATTGGTCTCCTTTTAAAATGATTTCATCCTTCTTGCCCTTTCACCAATTTCAGAATGATTAATATGCATTTTCTTTAAGTCATTTATCTTAATTATTTTTCTATTCTTAGTTTCCTTAGTCTCTAGCTAAGAAGAATGATGAGTTCAGTACAAATTACCTACTAGTATTCAAGTAATTTGTAATTTTTGATTTGAATATAATATGAAATGTTTTATTTCTGAGTTTTGCAGAAAATTATAAAATTTAATATATTACTTTGACATGTAGCTATTTTGATTCATACTTGACTAAAACTGTTTTAGAGAAATTTGAGATTTCTCCTATCATGGATTTCATCCTTATTTCCAAGTTTAAAAATCTTTCCAAATAGAGTTAATAATATCTGTTTCTTAGATATTTAAATTTTCACTTTTTTTAGATGGTTAAGTTAATCAGATATATGTAGAAAAAATGTCCTTCTACCAATGAAAATTGTAACTATATCCTACTTAGCTACATTGCTGACTCATTTCTTTTATGCCCATTTAGAATTTTTGATTGTTGGTTTTCTGTGGTTTAGTTATTTTCCTGGTTTTCCATTTTCTAACATTTCTTTTTTATATATGTCTTTATTTACTCTGAGACATTGTCTTGCTAGGTTGTGAAAGTAGGCTTTTATAAAATACATGGTTGAACAATCACTCCTCTGGTAGATCTGTGAGTATAAGTCACTATCATTGTGCCCTGAACTCATAGATTAATGTAAACACAGGATGGCTGATGATGATGTTTGAAGCTGAAAAAGCCTTCTTACCATTGTGCAATTGTAATGAAGAAATTGATTGAGCATATTGTTCAGTAGTAGAATGCTTCTTAGCATATCTGAGGTTCTGGGATACTTTTCTGGCACTCCAGAAAATGAGATGATTTGTACTATAGATTTCCTTTAGAGAACTGGACCTAGAGGTTCTTCCTGACCTTCTGAAAGCTGAAATCTGTGGAAATGCTCAGTATCAAACATAAATCTATCTGAATGTTTAAATATAAAGTTAAATGTGAAGCAGAAATCATCTTAGTCATCTCTATTTTTTTAACTCATTAGAAAGATATGAAAATTTTACATCTTGGGTTTGCTTGATATAATCAGCAGCTCCTTGATTCTGAGGGGTTTTATGTAGAACTGCCTTTATCTCTAGCACAGATGCTTTACTTGGACTTTCTTGGATTTTTTCAGGTAAGAGTTTGCAGCTCCTCTGCAGTGAATAACTTGTCCTTCCATTCTCACCCCATCCCCACTAACAGTTCTAATAAGCACCAGGAAGCACTTATGTAAATAGCTCTTCAACATATTCCATTTTGAAGCAGAAATTGTGTGATTCCAAATCCATTTCCCTGCCCACCTCCTAACATATGTCTTTAAATTCACTTATCTAAGAAGAGCATGAGTAAGCATGCTGTTTGGCAGATAAACTTGTGTAAGAGGATTAGTAAATCTTCACAATTTGTCTCAGAGGAATTAAAAGTGACAAGGAAAATTGGCCTCAAATTTTCAAATGGAGCCACTTCTTTGATGTTTTCCAACTCAACAATAGTTGAAGAATGTATCTGTTATTTGCATCATTTATTTTCAACTCTTTGTCATATTAATGATTTTCTCAATATATATCTCAAAATATGAAAATCTCAGTGAGTTCTATATCATGCATTCAGGTAAAGTCTTATTTATAATGTCCAATTTATTCTGGCACTAA
Organism: Montemys delectorum; assembly: GCA_019843815.1. Taxonomy (NCBI): domain Eukaryota; kingdom Metazoa; phylum Chordata; class Mammalia; order Rodentia; family Muridae; genus Montemys; species Montemys delectorum. Next base: position 4,819 of record JADRCD010035491.1, read on the forward strand.
GAACTTTCATTAAATTCAGAGACAGAATTCAGTCTGTTTCATGTAACATTCCTGATAATTTCCAAAAGTAAAACAACCCCCCATATTTTTATTTTGTATGAATGATGCAAAAGAACTAGGAAATAGGTGACACAGCCTGCCTATGTTCTATGAAAATTTATGAGAAAAGTAAAATGAAAGATAACAGGGGAAACTGCAGAGAAATAGATAAACTAAAAAACAGTTTCTATGTTTTACATATGTTTTGTAAATGAGATTCCTAATCACGGAATAAAAATATCCTAATGTGAATCATAAGGAATGAGAGTGAATTATTCACTCATGTCACAAGAGTATAGTATGTACATATATCTAGGCAAAAACTTTAAAAATGGATATTTATAGTAATACATGGCTCTCCAAATGATGGAAACTATCAAATGCCATTTTATCCTAGAAACACATTACTGGAATATAATTAAAAATTTGATACTGACTAGTAAAACATGCTATCTGAGAAATTTACGTAATGGTTGTCTTAGTCAGGGTTTCTGTTCCTGCACAAACATCATGACCAAGAAGCAAGTTGGGGAGGAAAGGGTTTATTCAGCTTACACTTCCACATTGCTGTTTATCACCAGAGGAAGTCAGGACTGGAACTCAAGCAGGTCAGGAAGCAGGAGCTAATGCAGAGGCCATGGAGGGATGTTCCTTACTGGCTTGCTTCCCCTGGCTTGCTCAGCCTGCTCTCTTATAGAACCCAAGACTTCCAGCCCAGGGATGGCACCACCCACAAGGGGGCCTACCCACTTGATCACTAATTGAGAAAATGCCCCACAGCTGGATCTCATGGAGGCACTTCCCCAACTGAAGCTCCCTTCTCTGTGATAACTGCAGCCTGTGTCAAGTTGACACACAAAACCAGCCAGTACAATTGACCCCTTGTCAACTTGACACACAAACACATCACTATTAAGCCTCAACCCTTTTATTATTCATCCTCAAGATCCAAAGTCCCACAGTCTTTACATATTAAAAGTTCAGTCAATTTAAATTGTCCAATATCTTTTAAAAATTCAGTCTCTTAACTATGGGCTCCACTAAAATACATTCTTCCTTCAAGAGGGAAAAATATCAGGGCACAGTCACAATCAAAAGCAAAACCAACTGGGATCCAACTCATGATCTTCTGGGCTCCTCCAAGGGCTTGAGTCACCTTTAACTCTGCCCTTTGTAGCACACATCTTGTCTTCTGGGCTTCAGATGCCTGTACTCCACTGCTGCTGCTGTCCTTAGTGGTCATTGCATGGTACTGGCATTCCCAAAACACTGCTGTAACTAGGCTTTACCAATAGCTTCTCATAGACTGTCTTTAAGGTGCCAAGCCTCAACTCCTTTGCATGACACCTTCAGTCCTGGGCCATGAATTGCAAACTGAGGCTGCACTTTCACCAATGGCCTTCCATGGCCTCTCACTGTGCCGAGCCTCAGCTGCTCTTCATGACCCCTTCCTGCTGTCAAAACCAGTACCACGTGAGTGACTCTTACACATTACCAAGTCCTGCTGCAGTACAAGGTACAACCTTGGCTATCTCTGGAACGCCTCTTTGTGCTCTCAGAAAACACTTCCCAGAAGATGTCACCTCAATGATGCAGGTCTCTTCTTAATCACCGCTAAGTTCTTAGCTCCAGCTAACCAGCATTAATAGTCCCAGTAATGCAAAGTTCTCTCTTTAGTAGTTCTGGTATCTTGTTAATCACAGCTGATACTTCAGCCCCAGCTAACCAGAACTAAAGAATCTCCACAATCAAAAGAACATGGCACTGATAAGAGTCTTTAATCTTCCCTCTGAAATTTCATAAGCCAGGCCTCCATCTCTGCACTGTTCTCAACATGATCTTCCAAGCTCCTACGGAACATCCCACAGAGTTCTTAACAATCAGTAGTTGTTCTAGCTCAAAGTTCCAAAGTCCTTTCACAGTCCTCCCCAAAACATGGTCAGGTTGTTACAGGAATACCCCACTCCTGGTACCAACTTGTCTTAGTCAGGGTTTCTATTCCTGCACAAACATCATGACCAAGAAGCAAGTTGGGGAGGAAAGGGTTTATTCAGCTTTCACTTCCACATTGCTGTTGATCACCAGAAGAAGTCAGGACTGGAACTCAAGCAGGTAAGGAAGCAGGAGCTGATGCAGAGGCCATGGAGAGATGTTCCTTACTGGCTTGCTTGCTTCTCCTGGCTTGCTCAGCCTGCTTTTTTATAGAACCCAAGACTTCCAGCCAAGGATGACACCACCCAAGAGGGGCCCTACCCCCTTGATCACTAATTGAGAAAATGCCCCACAGCTGGATCTCATGGAGGCACTTCCCCAACTGAAGCTCCCTTCTCTGTGATAACTGCAGCCTGTGTTAAGTTGACATACAAAACCAGCTGGTACAATAGTAAATTTCATTTTTATTCTGAAAATTTTTAAAATACAATTAGTTACCATATTTGTTAACCGAGTAGCATTATACTTTCATTATAATTTAATGCGTCAAATTCAAATCAACAAAAATATACTAAATATTACACAAACATGTACTAAGTACTGAAGGTAATTGGAAGAAAATAAACACACATATAGATAAAAGGTAGACATATAGATAGATAGATAGATAGATAGATAGATAAATATAGCTTTGCCTTGCCGAAAATCACAGTATATTAAATATGAAAAGCAATAAACTTATTGTGATAAAAAGGAAAATGAAACAAATATAATATGAAATTTATTTGCAATTTGCAATTGTCATTTGTGTACATCTTATATACCTATAGGACACTAGAATCTACCTCCTATATGGGTAAAATATGGGTATTGTATTTATTGTGTTTTAGGCTTCTAACAGTGTCTTTTGTAGAGGTACAGTTAAGAAAGACACATCAAATTGGAGACTGCAGTCATATATCTTTATTCCTGAATGAAGATCATAGAAAGATGTTTTCTTTTAAATAACACTAAAATTTGCTTAGTTTAAATTTGTATTTCATTTATTTGAAATATGCAAAAAAATAATATATTGTCTTTGAAATTTGAAGAAAATAAACAGTCAAAAACTATTTTATTTTATTTTTTATTTTTTGCTAATATTTTTATTAGATATTTTTTATTTAGATTTCAAATGTTATCGCCTTTCCTGGTTGCCCCTCCAAGAACCCTCTTTCTCCACATCCTCCAACAATAGAGGAGTGCTCTTCTTTCACCACATCCTTGCCAGCATCTGCTGTCACCTGATTTTTTTATCTTAGCCATTCTCACTGGTGTGAGGTGGAATTTCAGGGTTGTTTTGATCTGCATTTCCCTGATGACTAAGGATGTTGAACATTTCTTTAGGTGCTTCTTGGCCATTCAATATTCCTCAATTGAGAATTCTTTGTTTAGCTCTGTACCCCATTTTTTAATAGAGTTATTTGGTTCTCTAGAGTCTAACTTCTTGAGTTCTTTGTATATATTGGATATTAGACCTCTATCAGATATAGAATTGGTAAAGATCTTTTCCCAATATATTGGTTGCTGTTTTTTCCTATTGACAGTGTCCTATGCCTTACAGAAGCTTTGCAGTTTTATGAGGTCTCCTTTGTGAATTCTTAATCTTAGAGCATAAGCCATTGGTGTTCTATTCAGGAAAATTTCCCCTGTCCCCATGTGTTCTAGGCTCTTTCCCACTTTCTCTTCTATTAGATTCAGTGTATCTGGTTTTATGTATAGGTCCTTGATTCACATGGACCTTTGCTTTGTACAAGGACATTGGAATGCATCAATTTGCATTCTTCTATATGCTGACCATCTGTTGAACTAGCACCATTTGTTGAAAATGCTGTCTTTTTTCCAACAAGATAGTTTTAGCTCCTTTGTCAAAGATCAGGTAACCATAGGTATATGGGTTCATTTCTGGGTCTTCAATTCTATTTCAATGATGTACCTGCCTGTTCCTGTACCAATACCATGCAGTTTTAATCACCATTGCTCTATAATACAGCTTGAGTTCAGGGATGATGATTCCCCCAGAAGTTTCTTTATTGTTGAGAAAAGTTTTTGCTATCCTGCATTTTTTGTTATTCCAAATGAATTTCCAAATTGCTCTTTTTAATTCTATGATGAATTCAGTTGGAATTTTGATGGGGATTGTATTAAATCTATAGATTGTTTTTGGCAACATGGCCATTTTTACTATATTAATCCAGCCAATCCATGAGCATGGGAGATCTTTCTGTCTTCTGAGATCTTTGGTTTCTTTCTTCAGAGACTTTAAGTTCTTGTCATACAGATCTTTCATTTGCTTGTTTAGAGTTATACCAAGGTATTTAATATTATTCATTACTATTGTGAAGGATGTCCTTTCCCTAACTTCCTTATCAGACTGTTTATCCTTTGAGAACAGGAAGACTACTGATTTGCTTGAGTTAATTTTATATTCAGCCACTTTGCTGAAGTTGTTTATCAGGTTTAGGAGCTCTCTGGTGGAATTTTTGGGGTCACTTAGGTTTACTATCATACCATCAGCAAATAGTGATAATTTGACTTCTTCCTTTCCAATTCGTATCCCTTTGATCTCCTTTTGTTGTCTAATTGCTCTGGCTAGAACTTCAAGTACAATATTGAATAGGTAGGGAGAGAGTGTGCAGCCTTGTCTAGTCCCTGATTTTAGTGGCATTGCTTCAAGTTTTTCCCTATTTAGTTTGATCTTGGCTATTGGTTTGATGTTGAGAGTTTAACATTAAGGAAAAGTAATTGTTGCTTCCTGTAATTTTTGTTGTTAGAAGTGGAATTATGTTTGTGTGGCCATCTTCTTTTTGGTTTTTTGAAAGAAATATTACTTTCTTGCTTCTTCTAGGGTGTAGTTTTGTTCCTTATGCTGTTGTTTTCCATCTATTATCCTTTGTAGGGCTAGGTTAGTAGAAAGATATCATGTAAATTTGGTTTTGTCATGGAATATCTTGGTTTCTCAATCTATGGTATGGATGAGAGGATTTTGGAACCAGAAATTTCTAAATTGAAAAATAGAAGACTAGATACCAGGAATGAGTAGCCTGATAAAAATCACATGGTGATATGGAGCAATAACTATTTTAACTACTACTATATCATCATCTGATTTTTGTCTGGCTACTCATTCCTGGTATCTAGTCTTCTGTTTTTAAACTTAGAACTATCTGGTTCCAAAATCCTCTGGCCCATCCAGAGACTGCCCCACCTGGGGATCCATCCCATGTACAGTCACCAAACCCAGACACTACTGTGGATGCCAAAGAGTGCTCACTGATAGAAGCCTAACATAGCTGTCTCCTGAGAGGATCTGCCAGTGGCTGATATATACAAAGGTGGATACTCTCAGCCAACCATTGTACTGATCAAAAGGTTCCCAATGAAGGAGTTTAGAGAAGGAACTGAAGGAGCTGAATGAGCTTGCAGCCCACATAGGAGAAACAACAATATGAACCAACCAGTACCCCCAGAGCACCCAGGAACTAAACAACCAACCAAACAGTCCATGTGGAGGGACCCATGTCCCCAGCTGCATATGTACCAGAGGATGGCCTTGTTTGACATCAATGGGAGGAGAAGCCCTTGATCCTGAGAAGGCGTGATGCCCCAGTGTAGTGGAATGTGAGGTTGGGGAGTTTAGAGTCAATGGGTGGGTGGGGGATCAGTCCGGTAAATGCAGGGAGAGGGTTGATGGGATAGGGGTTTCCAGGGGAAACTGTGAAAGAGGATAACATTTGAAATGCAAATAAAGAAAATATCCAAAAATAATCCCTGTTGTTGAAGACAACACTGATATAACATTGTAAACATGATGAAGCCAGGCTTGTGGCATTCTAGACACTTTACTTGCTTTGTGACTAGTATTCACTATACTCTGTACACCACCACAAGGAGAGAAAGATGGATACCAACCCATACAAACTCTTGCATCCACCATGGTGACCTGTGTATAAGATACATTTGTGCAGCAGTGGCACAAACCTGTCATAGTAACCAACCAATATCTTTTTGGATTTAAGACTAATTCCATGAGATGGAACTCATGTACAATATTTCTCAGGTAACTAAAACCTGAGACTAGATAGGCTTTTGACCTAAGGGAAAGCAAAATATTATTGTTCACCTCAAGGCATGTAGCAGTTAAATGATTCCTAATGGCATCTGATATACTCATAAGTCAGTGTTTTACCCAATCAGCAGCAGACATCCTTCTTCTTACAGTACATGAAGAACAAATCCAGAGACCCACAGAGGGACACAGTGCAGAGAGTTGGAGACCTTGGAACACTCAATCCTAAATGGGATGACGCCATCAATTCCCTCCCCTCACAGCTCAAACTATGAAAGAAGAAGCAGGATGATTGCATGAGTCAGAGAAAATGGAAGACACCAGGAAACATTGTCTTTTAGAGAGAATAAGACAAATTCTCATAGGAACTCATAGAGAGACTATGCCAGCACACAGGACCTACACAGGTCTAAGCTAGATGGATTCCTAGTACATTAAGTAGAAGTGGACACAAACCCACATCCCTCACTTTGAAGCTATCTCTCATTGGAAAAAATATTTTGAAAATTGGTTCTCAACATAAAACATCTTTATAAACTCCTTAACAAGTAAAACATTATGTAAGTAGGTATTTACTAGTTCTAAACATTTTTCTACAGTATTAAAATGGCCTGTAATTTAAAGGAAGGAACACTGTGCATATCTTTGCCCTTGTTATGCATTGAGGCAATTCAATTGACTTTCCACAAGCACACACTGATCATTAGGCTTGCAGTCAAGCAAGAACAAAGTAAACTGAATTTAACAAGTAGCTGGGAATTTGAGAAATTCAAGACATCTAATACAGGTGTACCATAGAAACTGCATCAGCAAATTTTTTCCACTGCCTAATAGATGAATATGACATCCATGTAAATTAAAGAGAGCCTGAGAGCTTGATAGTCCTGACATCTTTGACCCAAGGTACATAGCTAGAAATAGACTTTTTTTTCTGTCTGTATGATTCCATCAAAGTATTTCACCACACCCCTAGTTTGGTATAAATGACTTCAGAAATCTTACTGGAGATTTTTGTTTGTTTGTTTATCTGTTTTTATAAGTTAATGAGTTAATGTAGTAATGAACACAATTTTAAGTATACATATAATTTGTCATCCAAATAAAGACACAATAAGTAAAAGAATAGATAATTATTAGTGACTATGGTTGAAAAAGAGAAATAAAATGATTTTCTTTGATAAACCAGGAAGCCTATTTTGTTTCTAGGACATGCAAGTTTATGTAGTATCTATGGTCCAATTCACCTAAATCCATTCGACATATTCAGTAGATACTAATGTTCTTTAATTGTAGGTCTTCTGTTCAACCTAATAATAGTCAAAACCATAATGAAATCTTAAACATAATGTAAAAATAAATAGAAAAGAAGCAACTACTCCTGCAGTGGTACTTCATGCCCATGATCTCAGCACTGACTAGGATGAGATAAGAGGATCATTATGAATAGAGGGCAGATTGGGATTCTCAGAGAATTACATGGCAGTCTGGGCTAAAAGAAGAACTGCTAAAAACAGCCAAAATCACAAACACCAAAATTAAATAATGAACAAACAAGTAAATAAATACTCAGTTACCATTGTAGGGAGAGATTCAAAATCTTATTTTTTGATAGAAATTTATCATTTTATTTTTGAAATTATTATATATTACATTTCTTCTTTCCCTTTCCCCCCTAAAACCCTACATATTCACTCCCCCCAGCTTTCTTTCATTTTTTAAAAAAATATTCATCCTGATTGAAATGAACTGCTTTAACTTGCTTCTCTTGAAAAGTTTGTCAAGAAAGGGAATAGGAATACTTTTCATTTTAAAACATTATCCTTTCTTATCCTTTCTTGTACAAACTTTTGGATTAAAATTCTATTTTATTTGATAAAAGTAATTTTCCTTCCTCTATTCTGATTATTATTTATATGGACTGTTTTTTGTTGTTGTTGTTGTTGTTTCTGCTTTAATTATCTATCTCAATGAGTCTGAATTGAGTTTCATTATTTGTACAAACTATGTCTCAAATGGGGAGTTTAATACTTGTTTAATAGTTTTACATTTAAGTAGTTACCAATGGGAAGCTTGTTCTATTTTATTTTTGTTAGTGTTTTCATCTAGTTATACTGTTTTTATTTTTATTATTCTCTATTTTTGTTTCTCTCTGGTCTTGACATTTTGTTTTGAAATTCTTTTCAGTAATGGACATTTTAGAAATTAGTTTTATTCTTACTATGTAAATATGTATGTTTCTGTAAGTGAGTTTGTGCTTATGAGTATACTATCTACAGAGGCAAGAAGATAGTATTGGAACATTTGGAAGTGGATTGCTAGGTAGACTGACATGGAATCTGGGAACTGAGCAATAGAGAGCCTTAATTACTGTGCATATCCCTGTCCCCTAAAATGGCTTTTTTTTCTATATAAGACCATTAAATTTAAGCTGATAACAGTTGTTCTGAGGAGATATTGCCAGTTACTGTCTGATAGGGGAGGGTGAATCATTTATAATTAGGGGGTGTAGACCTGGCAGTTTACCCATGCTCCAAGGCATGGCTTCACACTTGTGTACATAGAAGCTGCTCTTTTTAGATTCAGAAAATTTATAATGAGTAAAAATAAGTGAACATGAAAGAGAAGAGAAAAAAAGAAGAGAAGAGAAGAGAAGAGAAAAGAAGAGAAGAGAAGAGAGGAGAAGGGAAGGAAAGAAAAATAAAGAAAAGACAAAAGACAAAAGACAAGACAAGAGAACACTAAGTAGGGAGGGGCCTTGATAGGAATCTTTCTCCATACTGGAGTGTTTAGTCACTTAATTCTGTGCACATAATTTGTGATTGTCACAGCTACCCTGAGTTCATGAGTGCAGTACCTCTTTCATGTATAGGATACACTGCTTCATAATGCTGTTGAGTGACTGATGGTAAGAGCAACCAAGGGAAAAGGGAAAATGCTGTTAGAGGTAAAGTAAACCCAAGCTAGCCCCGAGTTCATAATAGTGGTCCCTTGCTACCCTTACAAGCTTTCCACCACAACATCCATGATGTTTCCAGAGCATTGCAAGGAGAGCTGTGGAGCCTCGTTTATGGTCAAGCACTCCACAGATGCTTAGTCTCTGTGCTATATGCTGTGAGGTCCTGCATTAATCACCATGAACAGCCCAAAGAATCTTCTCTGATGAAGACTGGAAGTTATACTAATCTAAGGCCATAGAGACATGTATTTAGAAGGTATACAGATTACATGTCCACTTAGCCAATTGATAGTAATATGATTTCCAATACA
>JADRCD010035500.1:0-10923 GCA_019843815.1 Montemys delectorum
GGAGCCCACAGTTAAGAGACTTTGAATTTTAAAAGATATTAGACATTTTAAATTGATTGAACTTTTAATATGTAAAGACTGTGGGACTTTAGATCTTGGGGATGAATAAGAACATAAGGGTTGAGGCTTAATAGTGATGTGTTTGTGTGTCAAGTTGACAAGGGGTCAATTGTACTGGCTAGTTTTGTGTGTCAACTTGACACAGGCTGGAGTTATCACAGAGAAGTGAGCTTCAGTTGGGGAAATGCCTCCATGAGATCCAGCTGTGGGGCATTTTCTCAATTAGTGATCAAAGGGGTAGTGCCATCCCTGGGCTGGAAGTCTTGGGTTCTATAAGAGAGCAGGCTGAGCAAGCCAGGACAAGCAAGCAAGCAAGCCAGCAAGGAACATCTCTCCATGGCCTCTGCATCAGCTCCTGCTTCCTGACCTGCTTGAGTTCCAGTCCTGACTTCCTCTGGTGATAAACAGCCATGTGGATGTAAGCTGAATAAACCCTTTCCTCCCCAACTTGCTTCTTGGTCATGATGTTTGTGCAGGAATAGAAACCCTGACTAAGACAACATCTAAATCTAATATCCTCCAAGGTCAGAGGGGTACCCCACTAGAGAGAATCTATGTTGGAGAATGTGGAAATGCGTGTGGTTATTAGAAAAAGAGTGTGGAGCCACCCCTTGGTCAGAGAACGTTCAAAGTACCTACTTCACTGCCCTGAATATAATAGGGCAGAGCTAGTTAATGGAAAGTCAGCTGAACAGAATTTTGTTTAATTACCTCTTTCATTTTGTGACTTTCCCATAAGAATGCTGTATCTTTTTTTTTGTGTGTCTTTTCCATCCCTGTCCCCTACTGTGTCCCTTGTTAGTCTATCTCAAATTCATAACCTGTTCTTTTAAAATTTATATTATTTTACATACATGCACACATACACACATTGTAGAAAACTTACTGAGTCTATTTCACTGGGATCATATGTACATGTCTTTAGGGCTGACCACTTGTGATTTGATAATGTATCAGGGGCTTGTCCCTGTAGAAAATTGATTCTCCTCTTAAACCCCACTCATTGCCTGTAATTTGTTCATGTAGGAGTGTGGCTTTCTGAAGCATCGCCATACATGTTGGCATGATGAACATTGCTGTTTAAACAAGACCTTTAAACTAGTTCAATGATCAGGAATTTCTCCCACAACAGTTCTCACCATACCTGTTAAAGGTGACTTTCAAACACTACACGTTACAGGGCCTCAGAAACTAAATCATTCTTAGAACACAGTCCAAAAATGGAGTTGTTTGAGAAGAATTCTGAGTGCTTATGAGAAAACTCCAAGAGAACAAGCGTCTTATAACCTCAGTTTCTTCAAAGTCATGAAAATTGTTCTTTAAATGTTTTCATATCCCTCCCAGATGCAGCGGATAGGAGTGAATTTACTTAAGAATATTCATTACAACTGGCTATTGTTATTTCTTTATATGCCTCTGTGGAAAATCATGTTTTGCCTCATTCGGCTTATCCACAATACATGGCTTGCCTTTGTGATGGTATACTTTACTCACATGACTTTTCATAACCTTCCCAGTATAAATTGTCTGATGCTCTGAATAAATTAGCTATTGCTATATCAGGCTCCTGTCAGTCAGCACTTGCTGGCATCCACAATAGTGTCTGGATTTGATGATTGAATATGGGAAAGATTCCCAGGTGGGGCAGTCTCTGGATTGTCCTTCCTTTAGTCTCTGCTCCATATTTTGTCTCTGCAACTCCTTCCATGGCTATTTTGTTCCCCCTTTTAAGAAAGAATGAAGTATCTACACTTTGGTCTTCCTTCTTCTTGAGTTTCTTGTGGTTTGTGGATTGTATTTTGGGTATTCCTTGCTTCTGGGCTAATATCCACTTATCAGAGAGTACATACCATGTGTGTTCTTTTGGAGAATGCCAGGGCCAGGGAGCAGGAGAGGGTGGGTTAGTGAGCAGGGGGAGGGGGAGGGAACAGGGTTATTTTATTTATTTTTGGAGGGGAAACAGGGAAAGGAGATATCATTTGACATGCAGATAAAAATATCTAATTAAAAAAATAGCTATTGCATGAGACTTTAGTCTGCCTCATTTATCAGCTCTATTCTCCCAGGTCCCATCACCTCCACAGAAGTGATGAATCATAAAATAAGGATTCAGAGTGGAGTTATCCTTCAAAAAGCATCACTTGTGTACCCCATTCCAATCTCTGGACCTATTATAAGAGCTACCATAAAAGAAGTCATTATAACAGGCTCTGGGTGTTTCTACTGTGACTCAGCAGGTAGGATGTTTCTTATCTCCCTAGCCCTTTTCTACTCCTACCCAACATGGATTTCTCTGCATTTGTAAAAGTATCAGGCAACTCTATAACCCTTGTAGTCTTGTGATTGTTATTGTTGATCAGGGCCATGGATAGTGTCTCATTAGACACTACTGTGTCCATCCTGAGTAATTACTAAAAATGTTTACTAGCATGAGAAGACTGGATAGAGAGCTGAGTCCACTTTACTGATAGGAATATATTCTGAAATTTCCTTTTATTGTCAAAATGCCAAGTGTGAGCTGTATTTGCAGGTCTTGTTTTCCAGCACCACACACCATCAATTGTATGGCATTGTTATCAACACAGCACAGCCAGGCTTTGCTTCCTGGCTGGTGACTTATCACATTTTCATTATGACCTAAATGTCAGCAGAAAAGAGTCTATTTTCTGATGGATTAAGAAACTATTTATTTTGATGAGACTTCAATTTCAGTCATACATGGATAAAAGGAGTGCCTTTTAATGAAAGGTTTTACAAAACACTAGTGCCAAAGATTTGGTTTAATTGTTATTTTCCACCAATTGTACTGCACACAAATCCCAGGCAAAAGGTCAGACATTGTCTGGTCAAGAAGAAAACTTTTGTCTTAGCTATTTCCCCAACTTCATCCTCCATCACTACCAAAGCCCTTTGGAGACTGGAACAGAGCCTACACCATCAATTTCTGATGAAGCAACAATCTATGCATTGCAGAGATTAATTGGTTGCTACTGTTAAATAATGGAGGTAATGATATCATCAAGCAGGACAAAAAAATCACTTAAAAAGAAATACAAGCAAGCACATTTCAAAATGCTCACACTAGTATGTTTTTAACATTCTCCAGCTTATTGCCAATTTGGCATGTATGGATTACTGGTATGGTCATCTTTATCCTCAAAGCCCTGTGGACTATGAACTCATCGAAGGGATGATCCATGTATTATTGTAAAATGAATTAAGTTAGACACTAAAATGTGTCTAACTTACAGCACTGAACATAAGGCTTTGTGATAGAAGAAAATTACAAGTGTTTATAAAACTACGGGCAGACTATAGACTGATGAACAACAGCACAGAAAGCATAGGGCAAATTTTAAATCTGACCTTGAACTAACAGTCAAATTCAAATTACATATATACTAGACAAATGGCAGAGAAAGAACATAGAATGAGCAGAATACAGATTTGGCCAATGTGTAATCAGAAAACGGACTTTCCAGATGGATAAGAATCATAGAAAAAGCCAAGCGCCTTGTGTTACCTGCCAATGAGAAGATTTGTTTTACATGAAAAGACATTAGTAAAAGCCAAATGAAAAAAAAATATTACCAGACTTTTTGTTTGGTTCTACATTTGCCTTCACACTGTTTTCTCCTCTTTTTACCTCTGCTTATGAAATCAGGTCCAGAGAATTTATGGAATAATTCAACAGGCATTCACAACCTGGTGTAAAGTTATGTCTTATATTTGATTCATTCAAATCAGTCCTATTTCAAAGGAACCACTGGCTACCAGGACTCTGATGGCAATCCTATTTCTTGTTTCTCTAAGCACCTAGAATAATGTTTAGCTCCATATAGAAATGTAATAGTGTTAGTTTATTGTCTGGTTTACGGTGAACAGAAAACTAACTTTGTAGATTAGAGAGATGGCTCAGCAATTAAGGGTAATGGCTAATGTTGCAGAGGTCCTGAATTGGATTCTCAGCACCTACAGGACTGCTCAAAATCATCTGTAACTCCAGTCCTGAGGGTTTTGGAAAACTTCTCTGGCCTCTCTGGGAACTGGGCATGCATTCAATACACAGACATGCATGTAGACACACAGTGACATAAAATAAAAAATAAATAAAATAATGCAAAGACCCAAAACCACTGTAAAGAAACAGCCAATTCCAGAAAATGCTGGAGATGGTCCATGTCTTGAGGAAACAATTTAAATTTGACTTCTTCAAATAAATGACAAGAGTCAGATCTGGCTCTTGTCAAATAGGCAAGTTGTCCTTTGGGGAATAGTCTTTCCCTGCCAGGTGGAAAAGCAAACATTTTGTGATTAAAGAATAGGAAATACATGCACCTCTGGTATAAGAATTTGGAGTGAGTGACATAAAACTCCTTCATGAGATGACAGATAGATTGTTTTTAAATCGAGAATCACAAGCTACAGACCAAAATTGAAGTTCCCTATTTCAAGAAACAGTATCAGGAATCTTTCAAAAGTTGTAAAAGGTCACACAGGGGTGAATTGCCAGGGGATAGCAAGAAAGTAGAGAGTAGAACATGCTAAGAGAGCAACTGATCAACAATAGAGACAAAGAATCTTGCAAAGGAAGCAGACCCCAGAAGACCAAAAACTTGTGGACAGAATGAGTAAAACTGCCAAATTCATAAACCTAGGACATCTGTGGATGATGTAAATAGGATTGTGTTAATTACCTAAAAGGAAATTGCTATTTAAAACAAAAGAAAACAAAACAAAACAAAAGGCCCGTACATTCAATGCCAGGACCAATAAGTGGGAGAGGGTGGGGTGACAGGCATGGGGAAGGGGGAGGCAAAAGGGGTTTGTTCTTGTTTTTGTTTGTTTGTTTGTTTGTTTGTTTGTTTTGGAGGGGAAGATGGGAAAGGGAAAATGTACATGTAAATAAAGAAAATACCTAATTTAAAAAAAAAAAAAAAGGCCCTAAGAAGCAGTAGGACAAAATTCTCCTGGGATTTAGTTCTTTTTTTTTTTTTTTCAAGAGGAAAGTCCAAATATCAGAATTTCCAAGATTCTTCAGTTGTGCTTCTGATCCCTGTTATGTACTGATTATATCCTTTCGTGATTGCCTCTTGAATAATTGAGTAAATCCAGGCCACAAGTGAGAAGATCAAATCACCAACCATTTCATGGGCCAATGATGCGACTATAGATAGTTCTCAAAAGAAGGAATATATAGGACCAATAAATATTCTAAAATGTTCAGCATTTCTAACTGCTAGAATACAAATTAAAGTATTTATATTTTTTAAATTCCATCTCACCCCAGACAAAATGGACACCATAAAGAAGACAAATGGCAGCAAATCCAGATGAGGATCAGTCATCAGTAGTTTAAGGTAGTTCCACAAATACTGGCGAGGATGTTGGTGGAGGAAGTACAAACTACTATAGACACTATGAAAATTAGTATAGAAGCTTCTCAGAAATAGTATCAGCCTAGATGTTTTTAAAGTAATGAATAGATAATGAAAGCATAATATATATGTATATGTAATATATGCATATATTACACATATATATTATATTATATAATATATATAATAAAATGTATTCAGCAGTAAGGGAAGATAAAAATTTGAAGGAAATGGGCAGGACTAGAAAACATTATATTGGGGTAATACAGACCTCAAAAGGCAAATGCCATGTTTCTCTCTTAATAGAGATCCTATCTTTGGTTAGATATACTTATCATGCTGGAAGTGAATATTGGGAAAGGTCAGGCAACTAGAAGGGAGACTATGAGTCTACAAAAGAGGACTTTTAGAGATAAGGTAAGGAAGGCAATAGAGCAAAATAGAAGAGGCTGTATAGGAGTCTAAGGGTGCAGTGGATAAGTGGAGACACAGATTTAAGTGTGGGGAATGAAAATCAACCAAAATTAAATATGAAAATTCTTTTTGTGAGATCTTCCTACTTTTTAAGCTAATTTTTAAAATAAAACAAAACTAATATAACATTTTATTAATCTGAAGGATTGCACACAATATATTGATCATATTCGTTCCCACACTCCTTGCAGATTCACACATACTTCCCTATTTCTGAATGTTATGTCTTGTTTTACTTAATATTGAATTGGTTCCAGTTTAAGTTTCCCATGTACTCCTCATGTGGGATGGTGGGGTATGTGGATATCCTATTTGTGATTGAGCTCACAAACACATATTCTTTTTCGTTTGGCCTGTTAAAATTTTCTCATATTAACCATCACATCTTCCAAAAGGAAACTTCTTCACTGAAGTCTGAGAGTTGTATTAATCTACCAATGTTAAAGGATAGCTGCATATTATTTTATTTACCAAAACTAATAATAGTAGCACTACCTCTGGGGCTTGTGAGCTCCCCAACTATGGGATCTTGGCCAGATTTACAAAATAACATGCTTTTAAATAAAAATTAAGAGAAAGTACAAAACAGTGTCTGATTCCCAACATTTACTTCATAGAAGTTGTCAGCTTTGACCCATTTCTATGCCTCCTTTCTTTTGCTCTCTTTTGCTTTCTCACACTGATGAAAGTATTCTCCATGTTCCATGGAATGACCCACATGGCAAAGAACAGAGGCATGGGTTCTAGTTTGCTTTTTAGTACTATTAAACACCTTGGCCAGAAACAACTTGAAAAGGAAAGAATTTGTTGGCCTTACAGATTGTAGTCCAGCACCAAGGGAAGCCAATATAGGAACTCAATGAGGGACTTGAAAACAGGAACTGAAGCGGAAATCTTAGAGAAAAACTGCTTCATGCCATCCTCTGGTTTACTCCGCCTCCTTTTTTTTATACTACCTAAGGCCCCTAGCTGAGAGATGGAACCTCTCACAGTGAGCTGGGCCCTCCTTTGTTAATTAGTAAATAACGTCTCACAGTCTTAATCACAGGCCAATCTGATAGAAGCAACTCATTAACTGAGGTTCCCTCTTCCTAGGTGTGTCAAACTAAAGACTAAAGCTAACTACAATAATGTCTTTACCCCAACAGCTAGTAAGGGGCTGAGCCTCAAGGACAATAGACCTCAAGAAGACTAATCCTGCCAATAACCAAATCCTGTCCCAATGAAATCGGAGGTGACTCTGTTCTTGGTGGTCAACTTGTTTGCAGATTTATGAGACCTTAGGGGCTAAAGAGCCAAATTAGAGTGTTCACAGATATCTGGCCCAATTGCATTGTGTGAATAATGGTGCAATGCTGTGTGCCACTGACACTTGGAGTACCTTGTTATACATTATATGTAATTGATATAATAAAATACATAGCCTCTGGGGTCACAGTTGTCTCATAAGGGTAACAGTAATGTATAATGCGTACGATTTTGGGAATACAAGTGACAGCCAGTATTAGATTATAATGATGACCATTGCATGCCAGCAGAAAATGGAAAACTGTTTCCAAAACAAGGTCTTAGAAAGGTCCTTTGTCCTACTGTTACCAAGGATACCTAATGAAATAGTATCAAGGACTGAGAGCAGATTTTCAACCAAGGGCCAGAGGTTAGAAACTTAACTGACAGCCTGAAAGAGTCTCTTAGTTTAATCAGCTAAGACATCTCTCTTTATCAGAGACCTAGGGGCATAATTCTCCATTATGACCTCCTTTCAAAGTCCTCACTTGAATGAGAAGAACTTGGATGGGAAAGGTATAATGGGATGTTCCTGATATACTCATGCTGGATAAATGATCATCAAAATGAACGAGTAGGTTAATGTGGAATATTAAAGTAATTAGTGTGGTGAGAGAATGACAGCATGGCTGGAAACATTTGATGAACAATTTGTCCCATGGACAAGGATTGGTGGTGGTGACATGGGGTAGCATGGTGATGAGAGCTGAAACACCAGGCATGCGTTCCTCGTACCTGTGCTCCAGTGTTGTGCTTGGTGTTCTGTCCAAATGGATGTGCGAAGACATTTGTGAAGGATGAGCTCTAACTTACATATTTCCTCACCATTCCAATGATTCAAGGTACCATATGTAGATCTTTGAAGACTCTAGTACCGGAATAGCTCTCTTTTTCTTCCTTAACTCTCACTTTACTTGCCCTGTGTCACTATTCATTCCTTCCCACCAAGCCAAGATATAAATATCCTCTATGTATTTTTACTTTAGGAGACTCTCAATAGCACCATGATAGAGATAACACAACTGTTATTTATGCTTTATTGCTGAAGAAAGGGAGAGTTAAGGAATTTAATCAAGTAATGGAAAGATATAAAATCCAGTTAATGGCAGAACACTTAGGAAAAATGTCTATTTAGTCTCCTAAGGCAAAAGACATTAGAAAATTCATTTAATTCTATTTCAGGGCTACTTTGAGAAGAAAGGATTAGAAATGTCACTGGTCATTACTGAATACATATATGAAGACTTTTAAAAATGAAAGGTTTACTTTTCCTTTCTGACCTACAGTAAAGGTATAAATGGCCTCACGTATACAACATAAATGATCCCTAAATACAAGTGTTCTTTTGCATTGGTACAAGGAACCTTTTACTAATACTTCAGTTTAAAAAAAAAACATTTTTTCAAATAGTGATTCACAAGATAGAAAAAGATGTTCCTGTAGAGAAAGATATCATGCTCATATTATTTGTTCATGGTTGGTCTAACAAAGATAGATGAGAACTGAAAACAGAGGACTTTCCAAATCTTTTATCAGTATTGTGCACAACATAAATCTACATGATGTCTTAAAATATGCATCTCTGTTAAATACACTTTACAATGGAAAATCCATTAGTCTAAGAGAGGTTTTATAGTATTAATATACTTCAAAATATTGTTCATAAATCACAAAATATTGGTCTATAAACTATATATATAATAAATATATCACTATTAATATTTATGTCCTCAGTTCAAGAAATAATATTGGAAAAAATTTGACCCCAGAATGTGTCAAATCCTTTTGGACTATTTGGATTGCTGAGAGAAATGGGAAATAATTAAATTTTGTAACTATTAGAACAATGCTTATTCATATCTTTCAATAATTAAGAAAAGCCTTTCTAACTACAAGTGATACCTTTGAGTTTACGAATGTAAAATAAACACTTTATTTTAATACTGAACTGTCATGTCTTTCCCAGAATGCTTTTGGAGTCTCCTATGTGCCTACATATGATTTCCCAGAATATTGCAACTTAGACTACTGAAAACCTAAAACTTTGTTACGTCTCAACTTAAAACCAAGAAGGAATTGGTTTTAAAACTTAAGATTAAGAGTATGTACTTTACAGGAGACAAGCTTAGACACTGAATCTTCCTTCCTCTAAGAAATAATAACTTCTGCCAAATATAAAAGTATAATGTTTACAATGCAATGATGATACTCAGATGATGGCCTATGGGGATCAGGAATTAGATGACTATGTAAAAATTATCTGAGGTTATTTTTTTTAAGTATACATGCATGGTATCATCTTTCTAAATCTTAATTAAATTCTTCCAGTGATCCAAATGTCTATCCAGGTTTGTGAAATAATCAAACAAATGGGTCAGAGGATCCCTTCTAGACTTTTAAGGACTCCTTTACCTTTAAAACTGGAAACACAGTTGTGATGTATGTATGTATGTTTGTGTGTTTGTTTCACCTTGACACAAGCTAGAATCGTCTGGAAAGAGAGAACCTTAACTGTGGGACATTTGCTTGAATAATGATTGGTGTGGCGGTGACTAATATACCCTCTGTGATGCCACCCCTTGGCAAGTGCTCCTGGTTTGTATAAAGAAATCAGGACAAGCAAGCTACAGAGAGAAAGCCAGTAAATGGTGTTATGCTATGGCCTGTGCTTTAAATCTTGCCCCCATATTCCTGACTTGAATTCTCTGACTTCCCTTTATGGTGAGTTGCGTGTTCTAAGATGAAATAAACCTTTTTTTCCCTACTTTACTTTACATCATGGTGTTTATCACGGCAATTGGAAGCAAACTAGGACAACAATTCTCTCTGTGTTCCTGTAAGAGCATAATTTTGTTTCTATTTTTGGAACTGAAAGTGATCGTGGTAAGCAAAGTAGGCAATATTCTGAATCTCAAATATGGCTTTGTGTCTTACATACAGACTCTAGATGAAAAACAATGTTGAAAGGAGAAAGAACATCTTGAGAGGGAAATAAAGCAGCAGATAGGGGTGGAAAGTAAAAGACCATGATGATAAGGAATGTGATCAAATAACACTATATGGATGCAGATATATAAAATAATCATACAAAACCAATTGTTACCTGGATGGTGGTGTGCACACCTTTCATCCCAGTACTAGGGAGCTAAAGGCAGGGACAGATGGATCTCTGTGAGTTCAAGGCCAGCCTAGTCTATGGAGCTAGCTCCAGGATAGCCAACATTACAAAAAGAAACTCTGTCTCAACAACTCCCACTTTAAGAAAAAAAATTCTTTTGCTTAACTGATAGCAAAACTAAGTGAAATCAGATGCAAAAGAAAAAAATACTAACATTTCCATTGAGAAATGTAAGCAAATGTCTACTCAAACCAGAGTACACCAACAACAAACCAAAGAAATTATTTCCTCCAAGTCTAACGTAGTGTGCCTGTGAGTTTATTGGGGTTAGTGATGGGAGCACGACTGACATAAAGGCACATCCTGTATCCATCACAGCATGGGGGAAGACCATCCATGGAGCTTTCTGTACAATTTAAAGGGAGTTTGACATGTTGGAGAGTTACCTTTTCTAGCTGTTCCTGCTGATTATATAACCTTGAGAAAGAACAGTGGGAACCTTGTCATTTTTAGGCTCTTTCTGACACTTCTGAGTTGTTTACATCCTAAACACTAGAAGTCTCATTTGCTTCTTGGATTTTAAAGAACCTCCCTCCAGGAAGTAAG
>JADRCD010035513.1:0-26805 GCA_019843815.1 Montemys delectorum
TATAAAACAATGAGAAATGACAGACTGAAGTAAATTTACTAGTAGATCTACAGAAATGTACTTGTGTCAATAAAATATGTCTTGAAAGTCTTATGTTTATATAGCTACAACTTTCCATAAATCTGATGATATCCTATTGCCACTGCTTCTATATCAGAGTACCATTATCCAATGATTCAAGTGGGAGTAAAGAGGGTAATGTATAATGATGCAAAAATTATTGGATAAACTAGAGAAATTGTGGTCTAATTTATCCTTGTGACATCTGTCCTTGATTATCTCTCATAGCTCTCAGGTTGTTATATTGTTGATAATTCCTGAAAGAAATAGGACATTTTATTAATACAGATTTATTAACTTTGTATACTATTGTTCTATCATGTAGATATTTTTGCATCATGTATCTCACAATTTAGGTTCTTAATATTTTCACTTATGGGCTAGTGAGTTATATTGTGACTCATCTAAATACAACTTTAAAGCATACCCATTCTCATGTTGCCCTCAAAGACGTGTTGGTATTCTCAATAGCTTTCAGTAGCTTAGCTGTTTTGCTCTCCAACTCTTTAAACATCTCATTATAAAGTAGCAATGGGATTTTAAGTTTTGTTACTGAGAAGTCAGTAAACATTAAGTAGACTAGAGAAGAGACTAATTTATAGGCTGAACTTTAAGTACATTCTGTTTTGACCAAACGTAAAGTTATTGAAATACTCCAAATGTACTTAGAACACAGAAGGACTTTCTGAACCCTCCACCCACCATGTATACTTTGTTTAAAGGATGATGGTGTGCCCTCTTAGGACATTTTGCTCATATGTTACCTACCTCTCTATTTTAAAATTCAGTAACTCATGGTATTTGTCACAGCTACTTTTACCTGATTCTCATTTTCCTATCATATGTCCTGTTTGATGTGTCATCTTTATTTTAGAACAAGATCTTATGTTCTTGGTTATTTTCTTGCCCTAATTTGTAGTTAGCTCTATTGTTCCTTAAAAGAAACATCAAATGTAAACACATTAATAAATAATGATATGACACCTTGTTTTAATCTTTCTATAAGTATAGAATTGATCACTATTGAATTAGTTATTACAAATGTAAGCCAGTTTTGTTATTTGTAAATGAAATGCAAACTTCCTTTTTTGGGTTTCAAAGGAGCTAACGTGATATTCCAACATAACTTCCATTTTATCTTCAAGAACTCCCATGTGTATTAACTGTACTCTAACTCACACAGATAAACTATCACTAGTAAAACAGATTTTCATTTAGCCATTTGTCTTATGATACCTCTCTACAATATACACTTTATATCTTTGACCTCTGTCTTATTAAAATCATACCCTATCCTTCAAAGTATTTAAGAAATGCTACTTCATTTATGAAGTTTTTCTGATTTCCCACAGGTGTTTGTATCTTCTCCATATGTTGAATCTTCATTGTAATTTTGCTCCTGATGTAGTTAAAATGAAATGCAACACCTTGGTCTTTTAGTTTCCCACATATTTTTTTGTTTTCCTTTTTTCTGTAAAATATTAGACTAGTTAATTATATTATTCTCTTTGGTGCCCTTTCTGATGCCTATCCATTGTTGCATGAGCAGATGTAGAGTTCCTCATCTTCGTATGCGTAGCATTCCCTATATCTTCTGGGGCAGTTAAATCCTGTGAACAACAATTAGCTTAGTTTCATTAGATGATCAAGTCTTTGAGTATAGGAACAGTCTTTTTCTTCTTTCGTTTATACTATTTGTTAAAAAATAAATTGACTGAGCAGAATTAATCTCTGTGGCCCCTCATGCTCATTTGTATTTTGATAATGAAAAAACAAAAGGGAATTAGCATTACTCATTTTTGTTAACACTCCTGTAAGAAAGTTTCCATTCTGTTCCTGTTATCCATCTTAAAAAAAAAAAAAAAACTCAAAGACTTCTATCACTTTAAATTTCTCTTTATTAGTTAAAATAAGATTACTGGGATTGATGACATAGGTCAGTGATAGAGCACTTGTTGTGTTTCGATATGGCACTACTTCAATCCTCGGTGATACAAAAAGTAAAAGTAAAAGTAAATGAATATTTTTATCCTCATACTCATATTCCAGGCTAGCATAAAAACTTTTCTGAAACACCATACAGATTCCTAATGCTAACAAAATGTATCTTTTAGCAGTGCTTCTTAACCTGTGGGTTTCCAGGAATCTTGCATATCAGATATTTACATTATAATTCTTTTTTTGGGTTTTTTTGTCTGTTTTTTGTTTTTTGTTTTTTTGAGATAGGGTTTCTCCGTGTAGCCCTGGCTGTCCTGGAACTCACTCTGTAGACCAGGCTGGCCTCGAACTCAGAAATCTGCCTGCCTCTGCCTCCCAAGTGCTGAGACTAAAGGCGTGTGCCACCACCGCCCAGCTACATTATAATTCTTAATAGTAACAAAATTACAATTATAAAGTAGCAACAAAATAATCTTATGGTTAAGATCACCACAACATGAGGAACTGTATTAATGTTCACAGCATTAGGAAGGTTGAGAAACACTGTTTTAGAGAAAATTTGCATATTAGTAGACAAAAATTATCTTTAAAATACTACATTGATTTTCTGCTGTAAGTAATGCCATCTAATTTTTTTGAGTTCTATATTCTATTGTTGCCCATACTAGCAATAGGAATGAGGACTGATAGATAAAATCATGAAATAGAATAGTTAATTGTTTGTTTCTTGATAGTGAATCTATGTACAGACCTTACTTTTCTATATTTTACAAATCCCAAAAGTGAATTTAAGCTATCAACAAAGAAGGAAGTTTTCCACACTGAAGGAATATTAATGTTTGAAAAAGGAACCTATCATAAACAAACACTGAAGTTATATTTTAAAATAAATTTCATATAGTTAGCATCTAATACATTGTCTAATTCAGCTATTGTATATATGTATATGTGTATATATTAATCAAAATTTTATTTAGAGTTATATGAAACATAAATATTAAACTTTAGCTGCCACTTTAAAAAAGGCCAGTTTGACTAAGGTATGGACTTTAAAAAATATCTAGGGCATGCATTTATTACCAGGCTTTCAAGAAATCTCATCTGAACAGTTTTATGCTTTGAAATATACTGTGCTTAAAATTGTTTTTCACTCAACTTTAATTATTTTTATTCCCTTTGCAGCAAGATGAGATGATCAATATCTAAAAATAAACTGTCATAAATGGCTTTTCTCACTTTAACACAAAGGGGTAGTACTAGGGAGTAAATGGAAAATTCTTATTGATGTTGGACACTTCTATTTCAAATAATGTTAAAATTAGGGAGAAAAGGCACTGTAAATTTTTTCATTTGGAAATATCCATTTGGAGTATTTATTTAGTCTAATATAATCTGCATCTTTTTTATATATATATTGTGTTTAATTGAGTTGGGATGTTTGAAGCTTTTAAAAGTATTTTCCCCAACATAAAATTTGTTATAAAAACACTCAAGAAAAGAGGGGAATTTGTTTTTTAAAATCTTAACTGTAAAGCCTTCTCAGAAAGAACTAAAGCTTCTTTCAGAGCCCTGTCAGTAACTGAATCCGAAAAATGAGACAGGTACCCACGCATTTCTGTCAGAATTGAAATAATTGCCATGATTCCTGTCTTCGTGGGTATCAGCATAACCTAAAATAATTCTACTGTACCATTTTAATATTCCCTTCTTCAGACACAAAAACTGAGATTGTCACTAATTAAGAAATGAGCACAGAAGTGTCATTTTGAAAGGTAACGCTTTGATGAGGTTTAAAATACTTGGGACAAGGGACAAGGATAAAAGCAGTTTGTCGGGGGGCGGGGGGAATGTAACCCAGCTCTGTTAAGTCATTCCACACTGGCTAATTCATGTGATGGCTGCTACAATTTGTAATCATAAGTGATAATATCTAGCTCAAAGTTAACAGAAGGATCAAAATAGATGAGACTTTAAAATGGATCACAGTGTCTAGTGAAAATCAAGAGGAATCTAAGAGGAGATTGGACAAGAGAGAGATTAAAAGAATTGCATTTGAAAGCATAAATTTACAAGTATTTTTCTCCCATTCGTGTTTGTTAGTTTTCTTGGCAAACATTTACACTTATATTTATTTCATTTATATGCTGAGAGAATAATTTCAAGTGTTGTAAAACACATTAAATCATTTTCAGTTGTTAAATTTGGAGCAATTTCAGTTGTTAAACTTTCTTTAAAAATTAAATTTCTGGCAATATGATTTTACTTGGAATTGTTTTCTGGTTACTTTGCATAGTTATTCACTTCATTATAAATTCATATTTAAGAAAAAAGGTATTATTTTATTTATACTCTTTAAATATTCACATTGAAGAATGTTTTTATTTTGCCAAGCAATCTTAAATTATGTATTTGTGCTCTGTAGACATTTTGTTAACTTTACAATACCTTTTATATAAAAATGAAAGTAAAAATTTATATTTACTATTGTGCAATTATGATTTTGAAAGTAAAACTATAAACAAACATGTACATCTTTTTAAAGTATTCCTACTGGAATTTAACTACTTTTACTACTTAATTTTAGGATTTTACTCAAGCTTGGGAGAAGATTATAACTTTTATGGCAGTGAATTATAATTTGTGATTTACATTCTTAGAGCATCCATTTTTAAATACTTAAAGAACATTGCAAAATTTATTTAAAAAGTATATCTAGGAATTGATTTTTAAATTTCTATCAATGATTCATTCAGGGAAAAATGCCTGTAAAATTATTAGCAATATCTGTCATAGTCTCCTTAATCATATTCCATGTACATGAATATCACCACCTTTATATTCTTCATGAAGACTTTCTATAACTTACCTCTCATATTTTATAAAATACTGTGGTAGGATTTGACATGAAAGAAGCTCTGAATATGCTTTTGAATGGGATATAAACTTAGATAAATTACCTCAGATCTCAGATGTTATTTATCTGCAAAACTGTATCATTAACTATCTGTTAGATTATTACAGAGCTTTATGTGAGCATTTAAATATTTCATAGCAACTTAATAAATGGCTATTAGAATTAGAAAACAAAAGAGACTTTGAAAACACTTAAACTTATCTAGTTTCTTGCTTCATTAGAAGCTCAAAAGCCTGGTACTTTGCTTAATTTTCCTGTTGAATAGTCATGAAATTTAAAAAACATTTCTAAAATGTGTGACTTAAAAAAAATAATTTGGAAGCCAGGCATAGTGTCACATGCCTTTAATGACACCAGAGGCAGGTGGATAGCTGTGTGTTTGAGGCTAGTCTACATAGTAAGTTCCAGTATAGCCAAAGCTACAGTGTAGGACCCTGTCTTGAAAAAAAATTAAAAATCATTTGGTTTAGTTTAGGACATTTTTATATTTTAATGTACATATGCATAATTAGTATTCTGCAGTATTTCTTAAAATATTGACATTTAAAATGTAATGCAGAAATTAATGTTTGTCATATATGAACTTGCACTCATGCATTTATAAATCACCTAGATTTGAACACATATATTAATTTGAATGGTACATTTATAATAGTCATGCAAACTTTGTGTTTTAAAGGTGATAGTAAAAATCAAACTTTAAATACATACATGTAGAGATATAAAATGGTCATCAAAGTTGTACTCGAATAGGCAGAATATATTCTTTAGTTCATGCAGTGTTATGACATGAGAAGCTAAGCCAGAGTAGTCTCATAGTCATTTCAAACACAGCTTTAAATACTTTTACTGTATGATAAGGGTTAGTGTTTAAGCCTTCACGAATCAGACATTCTAGGTGACCTGAAAATTGAATTGGAGCTCTTGGTATGGAAACTGGGGCATTTCAGACCAAAAACCAGGGCGAGCCTTATATATCATTTTTAAGCAATATGAACTATATTAATTTTACATACTCAGATGGTATGAAATTTGGTTCTATTTTTCCTTTCTATTTAAACTAATAGATTTAATTCATTTCACCTAACATTTATTCTCTAAATTTTTTCAGCTGCTTTAATTATTAAAAGTCATTATATCTTTTCAGTTTATCCTAATTAAAAGTCTGACAATATTATCTGATCAAAAGTCAGATAGTAGAAGTATTAGAGATGGTAGTAAAATAACTTGAAGATTTTATCTGGATACACATATAAAAATGGAATTTGCAAAGTTGATAGTGTGTTAAATACATGTAAATTTTATCTTTCAAAGGCTTATGTGTAATGAGAATGTTCAAATAGATAGAAGTTCACAGGCATAAAAAAATTTCATTATCTTTAATCATTTCTTAATTTATTCATTCACTTTGCATCCTGATTTCAGCCCCTCCCTCTCCTCCCAGTCCTGCCTCCTATGGCCCCACCCTCACCCCTCACCTTCACCTCTGAGAAGGAGGCAGTTCCCCTATGGATATCACTTCACTCTTGAGCTTCAAGTCACTGGAGGACTAGGCACTACCACTGAGGCCAGACAAGGTAGCCCAGTTAGGGGAACAGAATCCACAGGCAGGCAAAAGATTCAGGGTAACCCCCTGCTCCAGGTGTTGGGGGACCCGCATGAAGACCAAGCTGCACATCTACTACAAATGTCCTGGGGGACCTAGGTCCAGCCCTTGTGCTGCATATTTTCTAAGGCTTTGGATGAGAGGATGAGTAAATAAATTTTGTATGCTAAGAATTTCTCAAAGTCACTGGGCCATGAACTCAAGCGCCAGCACCCACCACACTCCCATATTCCCACCACAGCCCTCCCACTCCCACTTTACTTGCTTCCATACCACCACCACTTCCTAGGACTGGTAGGAACAATTGGGAACTCTGTGCTACTTAACTGGCATCTCACAAGGGCAACGTTCTCCAAGAGTGCTGCATCCCATGTGTAAAGAGTGGCTAATCATTCCTCATGAGTGAGTCCTCCACGTGTGACCCTCCAAATGTCTTTCTTCTCCTCCTACGTCCAAGTCTGGGGAATGCAGACTGGAAAATAATTGACAGAACAAAAGGCCACTGACCTAAATACATGGCTACTACTTAAAAAAAAAAAGAATTTCTCAAAGTCATCATGCCAAAAGACTTTTAAAGATGTATATTATATTATCTGTACCAAAAAAAAGAATAGATGGTTTATACTGCACTAGTTAAGTTTTCTTAGAGAGAGAAATAACAGTGGCATCACTGACATCTCTGACATGAACCTTATTTAATATATTATACTTAAACTTTGTATTATAGTGTTGTGCAATATTCCATATATACAGAATAGTATATGTAACATGTTTGCTATAGAGCATAACAATAAATAACACATAAATCTATCTTGTAAATTTAATAGTTGGAGTGCTAACTAATAGCATTTTAATTATTGAGCTACTCCTGCATCTTGTATGCCTACCCTCTTTCATGGGTTTTGTCAGATTGGATTTTTGTCTTTAAATATTCATAGATAATACTTCGATAAAGGCATTTAATGATTCTTATCTTTAAACTTTAGTAAAACATTATCACTAAGCATGTCACATTTTTTTCACTTGCTATGTTCCTAAATTTTTATTTGACTTATAGCTGTAGTTCATTTCACTTAATATAATATTCTGTTCTTTTCATATTCACTAATATATTTATTCTTCTGATGATGGACATTTGATTGTATACTCACATTTAGGTTTACAACAAAGAACATATAATAAGTTATATTGTTTATGATACAGTGTGTCATTTTCTCAAAATATTTTCTTGCTTATTACATTTGTACTCCCATTTTCATTCACCCCCTAAACTCATTGTTATATATTTTATTGTGTAATTCACCTTTTAAAAGCTTTTAAATTTTTCTCAAAAGTCATAACTAACTTTAAACATTATGCTTATGTTATGTGTAAAGAAACAGATGCAGAAGTTAGGCATAAGTGAACAGATGTAGAAAAGTATGTTAATGGATTGCAACCCTTGTGGGGAATAAAATAAGCCTCAGAAGATATTCCCTTGTGTGCTACCATTTGCAACATATGGTGGTTACTCTAAATTTTCAAGCCAAAAGTAATACCAATACTTTTTAAAAGGTTTTTCTCGTCAGATCTAGTGAAAGTAAAAGGCCTCAACATAGCTAGTACATGGCACATAAATGTTTACTGAAAAAATATACTTATCTTTTCTCTTTAAAAAATCACCAAAAGAAGGTTCTAGAAATTTAAGTTAAATTTGGTAACTACTCTGAGACTAATAATGGCCTGAAAGGGAACTAACAAGAAAATACTATTTTTACATTAGTGCCTCCCTCTCATCTCCTCCCCCTCAATCCTTTCATACTCCCTTTCTCCACAGAAAAGGAGAGGCCTCCTCAAATATTAACTTGCATTGGCAAACCAAGTTGCAATGGTACTATGTGGGCCTGTGTATCCATTCTTAGGCTGAAGGACACCTGGCTATTTCCAGCTTCCAGCTATTACAAATAAGGCTGTTGTGAACATAATGAAGCACAGGTTTTTAGGGTATGGTGGAGCATCTTTTGGGTATATGCCCAAGAATTATGTAGGTGGGTCATGAGGTAGTACATATTTTACAGTAGCTTATTCCATTTCCTCTCAGTCTTTGTGCTTTTAAGGCGAAGAGTTAAAAACAATGGCTGCACCACCAGCATGCTTCATAGTGATTTGAGGATGTGAGCAAGATAGGAATTACTGTGAAAAAGACCAGGGTTCAGGGAAGATACATGATTTGGAGTTATGGAAAATATTTCTCGTAATAGTCCAATCTACTTCTTTTTCCCATTCCAAATCCATATGTGCATTCCTGGTATCATTTAGAATCATTTTAAGCTTAAAAGCAACAATTTTGATCTCATATTAAACTTGGATATATGAGTCTGAAATATGAAATATAATGTCCCTTTAACAATGCTACATATAATATGAGTTTTAAAAGAAAACATATGGTAGATCAAAGTATCAATTGCAATATCTTTATTTGTTCTGAGTCTTGCATAGCTAACTCTATATTGGCTCTGGTTTGCATATGTATTAATGTACTGTGATGCTATTCAGGAATTACCAACATAACAACTTAATTTCCTTTTTAATGCCTTTCTGTTTTCTACTTCCCTTTTCAACTCATTGACTATTCAGTACATGCTGTGGTTCTTTTCACCTAAATTGCATACATAAATGCTCCATTTCTGGACAGTTCCTGAACTTTCTACTAGGAATTCTTTTTTTCTCCTGGGCACTTTTTAATATCTTTTTAAACTCTCCCTCATATCCTGTCATCTGGGAAAATCCTATTCCTCCAATTTTCTTGTTTTCAATCACTACCAAGGAAAGGACTATATATAGTTTAGTATGTAAGCTATAACATTTCTATTTTGAAGTTAGCATGGTGTTTTCACAAGATTATAACATGTTTTTCCCAAAAGCCAAGTTAAGGAGATATACCAAGTATATCTCATTGTTTGAGACAGGGTATCAGAAGCTACCTCATGTTGCCCTAAAATTCATAATTTTCCTTCCCCAAATTCCCAAATGCTAGGATTATACATATATACATTTGCACTTGGTTACTGGCAATTATAACTTTATTTTTTTTAAGTCTTATCTTTAATGTTAGTTCTTAAACACTTTAACCTTTCTTGTAACCCATCACTCACCAGAGGTATTGGAAAAGAAAGGATATGAAGGAAGTGGACTTGTTTAGAATGATTTTTTTGGAGCAACTCCCATCTGTGTTGTCTGGAAATTAGCAGTTTAGTTTACAGATTAGCAGGCAGTGGCAGCTCGATCCACTTGAAAACAGAGTCCAGTTTGGTAAGAGTCCGGTTAGCAACAGCAGTGATGACATAACCTAGGAGAGACAGCCAGGCCTCAGCCTTGGTTTGAGTCAGCAGGAGGGACCTGGAGGGACATCAGGGGCTGTTCCTCTCTCAGTAAAGTGAAGATCAGCAAAGATTAGAGACAGACCCACAAGCATTGCACAGCTAGCTGTACCAGCAAGCCAAGCTCTGTTTCCATCTCTCCATGGAGTCCTATTTAATACCCTCCAAACATCATGTATCTTTCATATGCCTTGCCTCAGGACAGTTCTTGCCTGAGCACATGCATTCAATCGGCCTGAGGCTGTGGGAGCCACAACAAACTGCAGCATACCACCAGAAGATTTTTGATTTGTTTCTCTCTATGGAGTCTCGACAAACTCGGTTCAACTACTCAGTGTAAGGCAGACCAATACATGCGTATTGTTAGCAAATAATCTTTCATCACATATCTTTTCACATTCTTGCTTTAGCAGAACATTCTCTCTCCTGTGCCTGCTTCAGCAAAATGTTCCTTCAGGAATCTGTCTTAGCCTTTCACACCTGCGTCCACTTTAAGGAAACGTTACTTCACATGTCTGCCCCAGTAAAACATCGTCCAACTGACTTTCCAAAGAACCCTTAAGTTTCCACTTCAGTCAATTTTATAAGTGAGGAAATTCAAAGTTAGGGATGTGACATAAGTGTGACATGGTTTAGGGAATGATTGTTACTCCCTGTTATTTTTGTTGTTAGAGGTGGCATTATGTTTGTGTGCCTATCTTCTTTTGGATTTATTGAAAGATTACTTTCTTGCTTTTTCTAGTGTGTAGTTTCCCTCCTTGTAACCACGTTTTCCATTTATTATCTTTTGTAGGGCTGGATTTGTGGAAAGATATTGTGTAAATTTGGTTTTGTTATGGAATATCTTGGTTTTTCCATCTATAATAATTGAGAGTTTTGCTGGGTATAGTAGCCTGGGCTTGCATTTGTGTTCTTGTAGGGGCTGTATGACATCAGCTCAGGATCTTCTGGCTTTCATAGTCTCTGGTGAGAAGTCCACCGTAATTCTGATAGGTCTGCCTTCATATGTTACTTGATATTTTTCCCTCACTGCTTTTAATATTCTTTCTTTGTTTTGTACATTTGGTGTTTTGATTATTATGTGATGGGAGGAATTTCTTTTCTGGTCCAAACTATTTGGAGTTCTGTAGGCTTCTTGTATGTTCATGGGCATCTCTTTCTTTAGGTTAGGGAAGTTTTCTTCTATAATTTTGTTGAAGATATTTACTGGCCCTTTAAGTTGGAAATCTTCACTCTCTTCTATACCTATTATCCTTAGGTTTGGTCTTCTCATTGTGTTCTGGATATCTTGGATGTTTTAGGTTAGGATCTTTTTGCATTTTGCATTTTCTTTGACTGTTGTGTCAATGTTTTCTATGATGTCTTCTGCCCCTGAGATTTTCTCTTCTATCTCTTGTATTCTGTTGGTGATGCTTGGATCTATGGCTTCTGACTTCTATCCTACGTTTTTTATCTCCAGAATTCTTAATTGTTTCTACTTCCATTTTTAGATCCTAGATAGTTTTGTTCAATTCCTTTACCTGTTTGGTTGTGCTTTCCTGTAATTCTTTAAGGGATTTTTGTGTTTCTTCTTTAAGGGCTTGTACCTGTTTACCTTTTTTCTCCTGTATTTCTTTAAAGGAGTTATTTATGTCCTTCTTAAATTCCTCTATCACCATCATGAGATATGATTTTTAGATCCAAATCTTGCTTTTTCTGTTGTGTTGGGGTATCCAGGACTTGCTGTGGTGGGAGTACTAGGTTCTGATGAAGCCAAGCAGTCTTGGTTTCTGTTGGTAGGATTCTTGCGTTTGCCTTTTGCCATCTGTTGATCTCTGGTGTTAGATGTTCTTGCTGTCTCTGGCTGAAGCTTGTTTCTCCTGTGGGTCTATTAGCCTGTGTCAGCACTCCTGGGAAATAAGCTCTCCCCTGGTAAGACCTGTGCACAGAGTGCTGTGGATCAGCTGTCCCTCCTGGGTGCAGATGGATGAATTAAGGACCCTCTCTCAGTTGCTCTGCAGCTTCTGTGGCCTGTGCCTCCTGGCTAGTCCCACCTTAGAAAGTCACCAGAGAGAAAATGGGGATCTCACCTGAGTCCTGGGGTCAGAGCACTCTCTGGAGACAAGCTCTCCCCTGGCAGGAAAGGTGCACAGACGGCTGTGGAACAGGCAAATTTCCTGGCTGTAGATAGAGGTAGAAAGGACCCTGTCTCACTTGCTCTGGCTTCATTTTAGATGGTGTTATTGTACTAAAATGGAGTAGATTATTACAAATTAATATCATGTAAGGTATGAAAGAATTAACCATATTCACTGCCAGAAGAAGTTTTCAGCTTTCCTATTACTTCGTGATTATTTCTTTATGGAATCCATTGCCTCAAAAGATTTCAGAATTGTATTTGTATTTTAAAGTAATTAATAGCCTGTAAATGGCAATCAGTGAGAAGCCGCCAATATTACAGTTAATATAAAATACCAGTTCTAATGCTGTCTTTGAAATGTCAATTTTGTACCCTTTTCCCTTTACTACTATCTCCATATCCTACACTGGAAAGTATAGGTAATGCTGTTTTCCTATTTTGTTTTAGAACTTTAAAAACATTAAATGACAGAAGGGAGTGGAGCATAGTAGCACAGCAGGCACACATGGTCCAGCACCTCACAAGGCACCTTAAAATTTTGTCTTATTTCAGAAAAATCTTTATAAAAATTGCATTTCTGCTCAGAGCTCTTCCTCAAAGACACAGATTAACATTAGCATATATCTTCTAGTTCATGTTTATAAAACTTTCTAGATGTGTAAGTACTATTTGTAAACATTGCATTATGCTTCTTAATTTTGGTTAACCAAAAAATAGTATGGAATGTTATCAGACAGCCTGACTGTTAGGTGACCTTTTGATATGTAAACATAGGGATCTGTTAATATTTATGGATACAAGAAAATATAGGTGTTTCTGGCATTGACAAGATCTTTGACATCTGATAATTGCCATCGTAAGTCGGAATGCTGATAAAACCTCACTTTGATGATGTTAAGTCTCCATGTTGATTCAGAACAATGGTCATTTGTATCTATTTTGGAAAAAAAAAAGTCTGCTGAGGTCCTTTGCTCAGTTTTCATTGGATTATTTGCATTTTATGTTTTATGGAATTTTAGTCATTAACATGCAAGTTTCTTGGATATTTTAGGTAGCAATTTCTTATGGATATTTTATTTGCAAATATTGCTGTCTCCTACTCCAGTTTTTCTTTTTATTGGATATTTTATTTATTTACATTTCAAATGCAATCCCCATTCCCAAATTTCCCCTCCACAAAGTCCCATCCCATTCCCCTTCCTCCTGCCTCTATGAGGGTGCTCCCCACCCACCTACCCACCAACTTCTGCCTCACTGCCCTAGCATTCTGCTAAGCTTGAAAATGGAGCCTTCAAGGACCAAGGGCCTCCCCTACTCCAATTTCTAATTTGTTCAGGGAGTTCTAAGGATAGAACCTAGGGATTCTCTCGTGCTGCTAGTTCAGTGTTTTATTGATAACTTATTTTGTTACACAGAAACTTACTTTGATGTAGTTCTACTTGTTATTTTTGCTTTTGTTTTCTGTGGTCATCATTTTTTTTTATTATATGCATGCTTGTGTAAGTTTTCTTTCTTGCATTATATCCTCTTCCATTTACATTATATTTGGCTCCATTTTACCTTTCTATCTCTTGGATGGTCTGTGCATTTAGTTCTTTAGAATATTTAGTAATATATGATTTAGTCTAATCACTCAATGTGTTTATAAGAATTTAGTGATCATGAAATGTGGTAAAAACTGAACGTTCCACTACTTATTAAATGTTAAGTAAGTGACACTGAAACTATGTTAAATACCCATCCTTAATGTGTCATGGTATTACTGATTGTTGTATCTTAGCCATCTAAACAGATAATATATTGTAAAAGCAATTATAATCCAATTATGTGGATATAGTATATCACTGTGTGCTATAGAGGGAAAATGACTATATATGAAGACAATAAAAGCAAAATAAAATACAATAAAAAAATAAAATAAAGCCTACAGAACCAGGCCATGTGTTAAATAGAAAAGATTCTTGAAGAGTCATCTAATTTCATTTGCTTTCATTTTAGTTTATGGATAATGATAACTGCTAACATTTACATGTTTTGTAATTTACCAACTTTTCCATGTCACTTGATGTTCATAGGCAAACTGTTGTTATTATGATATTAATGACAACTTTGTGAGGTAACTATAAACATTGCCATTATTTTTTTAATCTAATAATTACAGTTGTCTGGCTGAAAGAAGCTTTGTTTTGCCATGTATTATAGAGTATGGGTGATGGTAGAAGCTATAGGCATTAAGTATAATAGCACAAAGATCCAATAATTAAATTGAAAGACAGATATTTCATAGTTACAGTTTTATTGCCAAGTAGCTGTCTATTTATGAGAGTCATTTACTTAGTTTTGTTTCTGGTTCTTCTCTGTCAAGCCATGATAGCTGTCTACTGTGGTTATGCCCACCCATATAGTCCCTTTGTTTTTGAGGAATATTTCTACTTCTCTATTAAATTTAATAGAGAAATATTCCGATTTCTTTATTAAAACTTATAGCCCCATATAAACAAATGATAATATTAGGAAATTCTGATAATAACTGGGCATTTTACAATTACATAGATAACCAGTCTCTTTCTCAAAATAATGATGGCAGAAACACAAACAAGACTGTGGTAATTGAGCTGGTCAAAATGGTAGATAGTATTCAGTAAAATCTGCATGTAGTCTAGACAGACCAAATCCCAGCATAGAGGGCATGAAGGTGAATATGTAACCCTACCAGTAGCAGAGGGGCTATTAGTAATTGATGGCTACTGGGAAAGGGAGAGTTGGGGATGTTTTAATGATGTGATTTCTGGTAGTCTGATCACATAACAGAGCAAGTCTTAATCCCAAGAATAGTTGTGCAACAAACTAGACTTGATGGCAAAAAAACAAGAAAAAAGCAAAAGAAGTAATCTCAGAATTGTATAGGAAGAGATAAAAGGATTAAGAGGGTGATAAGGAAAGGAGCTGAGGGGGTGAATATATTCAAAGAATATTGAAATTCTTAAAGAATTTTAAATGGTAGATACATTGTTGAGGAAAAGATTTTTTTTCTCTATCTGTACTATTTCTAAAAGTCATCTAGGATGAAATCCCAAAGAGCTAAACTATAGCTTTGGTAAGGCTTATATATTAACCCATGGTCCTTTTTCTTTGCACTAAGAAAAGTCAGTCTGAGGGTGGGGTGGCAGGCATGGGAAGGGGGGAGGCAAAAGGAGTTTGTTCTTATTGTTTTTGTTTGTTTGTTTGTTTGTTTTTTGGAGGGGAACCTGGGAAAGGGAAAATTCACATGTAAACAAAGAAAATATCTAAAATAAAAAAAAAAGAAAAATCAATAAAAAAATAAAATAAAATAAAAAAAAAAAGAAAAGTCAGTCTGCTTTGGTCTTTAAAAGTGAAGCTATAGTTATTTTAATCCTCCTTCTGGATTTAACTACCTTCCCACTCCCTGAAGAACCCCCAATCCCCATTTCCCAGATCAGATTAATTATACCCTGTTACTTTCACTTTCCCTCCCCTCTCCTGTTTTTACTTCCTTGCCCTCTCTCTCAAGAGATCCCCACCTTCCACTTGTCCAGTCATATCGCTATCGTGGATGTGTGAAAAATCTATAAGGAATCATAGTATTAACTATTTACAAAATAATTCCCCCAACCCAAAAACAACCAAACAAGAAAACAAAACGTACCTATAATGTACATGCTTCTGTGTATAAATAAGTATATATTGTTTGACCAAACTGTCCTGTGTGGGCTGACAGTGCTCCCTCCAACAGCCAAAAACCACCTAACAACAATTCCAAAACCAGACACAAGAAGCCCACATTTGATTGATTGGATTTGATCATCAGGATCGTTCGGAAGACTCTTGTAACTTACAGATTATTGCTGTTGACCTTGGTTGGCCCTGAGCTAGAATGGAGCTAATGCCTTCCTCCCTGGGGACTAGCTTTCATGGTGGCAGAAGTCAGCATGAAGGCTTCTAATGGAGGGAGGCAACCAACATTCCTATCCAGCTATGATGCCTATGAACCAGATCAGCAACCATCATGGCACAATTACACTAAGATTATAGCAGTAGCAACAGCAGCAGCAGTAGCAGCAGCAGCAGCAGCAGCAGCAGTAGCAGTAGCAGTAGTACTTGTACCTTGTTGTTAACCAAAGCTCTCTAGTTCGACTTAAGACCCATTCAACAAATGGGAAATGATGCCTAGTACTGGAAGCATACCTAACTATTCAGTGCTAGGAAAGTCATGGCTATAGGTGGAGAATCTACAACTACTAATTTACTAAATCCCTAACAACAATTTATATATTTGTCTTTATACCCAAAGATAAGTATAATTCTTACCATTAATCAAGGAAACTTTTCTTTGCAACAGAGGGAAACCATTACAGAAAACCACAAGAAAACATAATGTAGTATTGTGGGGCCTAGTCCCAATGAATAAATCTACAAAACACTCCATCACATAAGGCTCAGAGATCATGGTGAAAGAAGGCCAAATGATTGTAAGAGGAATAGGATCAGGGAGTTTTCTGTGGGATTCTGCCTCCTAGAAACAATAAAAGCTACACACATAAAATCTCATCAAAATGACTCTCTAAATTTGAGCTAAATAAGTAAGGTACCAATAGATGTGCTAACATGGTCTCAACACTACACAAAGAACTACAAACAGCTAAGGAGTGCTGAGAGGGAAACAGTCCTTTGAAGGGAACCAATTAGTTATCTGATACCAAGTGGTCAGCTCTGAAAACACACATACAAGAAGTAACAAGAATATATGTGTATATTCTTCATGTAATAGCAATTAATGAGAAAAAAGGCCATGAATTTGAAAAAGAATATGGGTTTGGAGGAAGGAAAGGGAAGGGGAAATGATAGAATCTCAAAACAAATGAAATAGTTTGCCTTTTGTCATTTGGATATTTTACTAAAGCAGTATTAAAGCTTAAAGCCACTTTCTCAATTTCTGAATGACTTAACACTTTCTCTGACTCCTAAATAAGTGTTTCTGTTTGAGATTTTGTCCACAGCTGTCTTTCCATCATACATACTGTTTTTGATAAAAGGTGTTGGTTTCCTGTGGCTTTATCTTTTACTTCAATGTAAATACCTCAAAAATATGGCTATTTTTCAGTAAACCAGTTCAGCCTTTTTAGCTGCTTGCTAGACAGTTTTATATAACATGTTCTATCCTTATGCCATTTCTAATTTCACGGGCCTGAAATAAAACTATTTTTACCTCCTCAAACTCTTCCATATCTACTATGCTCTTTATCTTTATCCTTAAGACTCAGTCCTTGACGTATAATTTAACTCTTTCCTCCCATTGCCCTTTGAATGTGATCAAGCAGTCTTTCATTTTTGGCTATCTATGTCTTCTCCACCTATTCTCATCTCCCTTCCATTCATACACTCAGAGCAAGCCCATTTTACAAGAGTATTTTATTTAAAAAATTTGATATCTTTCTCCTTTTGAAACCCATAACCTCTTCCCCAGGACCTAAATTTAACCACGTGCTTTTCGTGTTCAAGTATGTAAACACTCCTGTTTTCTTAAAACTAAAGTTCACACTACTAGCATCCTCAAAGATAAAATGCCTCCCTGGTATGTCTGAGAACATACACAGCTTTATATGAATTCCTATATTTGAGATATAGCACCAAAATTACATTTGTGCATTTAAAAAGCCATGAAAATGGAACAAGAAAAATGGATAAATGAGACATTTTTATTTTTTAACTGCCTTATTTCACTTCTACATGCTTGCTCATGACTTTACTATTTAAGTAGGCTGCTTCATCTTCAACCCATCCCCAAAGAAAGTGAAGAAAATTAATCGATTAGATGTTAAAATTTTGCCCCTTGGTTTGGAGGAGCATTGAAATGACTAAAATCTCTATTCCCTTTTAAACCAAAAATTTCTAACATCTTAAGCCTTTAAATATATTCATAAAATAACTCCATATTGCTGCCTCTGCTTTCTTTTCCACTGTATTCTCTGCATATACTTTATATTCCAAATAAGCCTCTATATTCCATACTGATTTTGCTATTGTTCAGTTTTTTAAATATATAACCTGAAATGTTATTTTGCTCTGATTTCCCACTCTTCTGATTTAAAAGCAAATTAGGCCAACTAAAATCCCATGTCTTCTCCCAGAAAGATAAATCAGAATTACTAATCATAATCTATTTCCTTTTGATGTACCTTTTCATTAACATTAGGTTGTCTGCATTTTATTATTATTTCCCATCCAATAAATAAGGAAATTCAAGGATTAAGTTTAATGTATCTTTAATCACCCAAATATGTCTGACATCACATTTCAAAAATATCAAGAAGAATTATGTATGGCAAACAGAGACTTCAATGGAGGGAGTTGTCGACAGGGGAAAGAGATACAAAAGAGAAACTTGTTGCTTGAATTACTCAAACATAAAAGACATTTTAATACCTTAATGACAGAATTATATAAAAATGTTTAGTATAAATATACTATATTCAAAGGCTTGTGTTGATGGATCATTTAAAAATTTACCTCTAATATTACTGTTTATAAAAAGTATGGTATCAACACCAAATTTAGACTGATGGAAATCTATGGCATTTATAAAAATGCAGTTCCATGAACTACAAATACATATTGTACTAGAGACCTAAACTATTTCTATTTATCATCTTGTAACCATTGTAGTGTGCTTATGAGTATAATACAAATATCTGTTAAAGAGACGTGCTATTTATTCATAGTATTATGACCCTTTGGTGATTAAAACTTGTTGATCATTTATATAGTATAACATTAGTAGTCATAGGAATAGAATTCATTTTGTATATTCTATGCTCAGTAGAGCAAAGACATAAATTTTTACTGAATTAATAATTGGCTATAATCTATGATAATATGGCATTTCTCTGTATATGTTTTTTGAAACAAGAAATGATTAAAATTGAAGGAAAATCCTCATATTTATGATTGCTTTCTCACTAAGATTTAGGTGAATAAAACTTGAATCACAAGGTTTACAAAACATTATATGGGGAAGGATAAAGAAGAATTGCAAAATTTATTTTACATGTACATGTACAGGAAAAACAGCTTTAGATTTTGAAAAGAATTCATGGAAATGTACAGTGTTCTAAATCCAATTTTTAATACTAAATTTAATTCTAATATGAACATAAGTAGAATTTAAGAGATGTATCCTTCTGTAGCATTGACATCTTCATAAGGATGCAGCTTTTTCTATATGTAATAATATTTTTTTAAAATTTGAGGTACATTTTATTAAAAAAGGATTTGGCCCAAAGTGTTAATAAAATCTACATTTTAAAAAGCCAGTATTTACCATCATATTTGGATGAAAATAAAATAACTTACTAATAAAATTAATCTTCCAAAGTACATATGGCTATTTATCATGATAAAACAAATTAAATAAAATTAATGTTTAACAAAATATCATATTATCATTTATTTTATTTTCCCTGATAGCAGGTTAATATTCCCTGACTCTGCTCCTGTGGTTTGTGGTTTGTTATTCAGTTATTAATATGCTCTGGTCTTGATAATAGCCTCTGGCTTTCAATAAGAAACAAGCCAATCTAGGTTAGAGAAGGTAGACATACAAGTAACTATATGGAGCTATTCAAGACAGTGAGCTGTTACATTAGTTTAGTGGATAAATAACAACAACTGGTCAATCGTGTGGATGTGAAACCACATCACATGGTTCTGTGGAATAGAGGGCTGTTTGGAGCAAGCCAGCAGCAATGTTTTAAATCACTTTACCAAGCTTGTACATTTAATAATTTTTACTTTAGTGATTCCTCTATCATTTAGTAATCTTAGAAAATAAACTTTTCTAAAAATATGATATTAATCAAAATCATCTTGGCACTCTCCATTTGAGAACCCAGTGAATCTGTATTATGGGACATGAAATCTGTGACTGCATTTTAATTTGATCTTTGAGTACTTCTTATATGGAAAGCTGAAATTTGAAAATGATTGTCTTAGCTTAAATGTGTTGGGCTGCTGTCTTAGTCAGGGTTTCTATTCTTGTACAAACATCATGACCAAGAAGCAAGTTGGGGAGGAAAGGGTTTATTCAGCTTACATCCACATGGCTGTTTATCACCAGAGGAAGTCAGGACTGGAACTCAAGCAGGTCAGGAAGCAGGAGCTGATGCAGAGGCCATGGAGAGATGTTTCTTGCTGGCTTGCTTGCTTCTCCTGGCTTGCTCAGCCTGCTCTCTTATAGAATCCAAGACTTTCAGCCCAGGGATGGCACTACTCCTTTGATCACTAATTGAGAAAATGCCCCACAGCTGGATCTCATGGAGGCATTTCCCCAACTGAAGCTCACTTCTCTGTGATAACTCCAGCCTGTGTCAAGTTGACACACAAAACTAGCCAGTACAGCTGCAGATACATTGCTCTTGCACCAAACCTTTATATGTGCTACCAGTTAAAGACAACCATTACTAGCTGCTTTTAGGTAGAATCTGTCTGGTTCCTCTTCTCTTTGAGTCCTAAAATTGTGTCTGTTAAACAAATCAAAGGAATCTCAAATGTTTTAGTATAGATTTAAGATTCAAAAACTTTATACACAAGCATCAAAACCGTAAGCTTAATTATAATATTTGTGTATGTTTTTTATTCTGGTTGAAAATCTTAACTACCTTGGTCACCTGACATATCTGTTTCTTTTGACTTGTACTTATAAGATTACATTAGAATCATTGAGCATGTATCATATATTCATTTTTCAAAGATGTTTAGATCTATAACTACAAATGCAATAATTCAGACACTGAACTACAGCTGGTGTAAAGTTTTACAAGTTTGAAATTCGGCTAAAACAAGGAATACTGTAATCCAGTTGTATTGAATTTTACAAGAAATGTATTAGCTTTTAAAAAATAATTATTCTTTCACATAATTTTGTGGCATAAATGCTTCTAAAGACATTAAATGTTCTGAAAACATTAATTTCCTGTGTAGTTTTGGCACATCTGTGCAAATGCTACATGAGATCGTTTCATTTCTGTCACTGTAATAAAATACCTTAACATGAAGCAATGTAGTGGGGAAGGGGGCTTGTTTCATTTAATAATTACAGTTATAGTCTATCATTCTGAGGAAGTCAAGGCAGGAACTTCAGTCAGCTAGCCACACTGAATTCACAATCAAAAATAGAGAAAGTAATGTATACATCTTTGCTTTCTTATTTGTACTCAGCTTGATGTTTTTGTTCTTATATTGTTCAGGACCCTTGCCTAAAACATGGCACCAGCCACAGCAAGCTGAATCTTCCTATATTACCTTAAGAAAATCCCCTCGGACTCAGGCCAACCCAGTGTAGGGAATCTATACTTGAGATTCTCTTCCCAGTTATTCTAGGCCATGACAAGTTGACAATTTAACCATCACATACCATATTTTATTCATTTCTGTGTACCTAGCACAAAAGATTAGGAGTTGCCTATTCAAGAGGAAAAGACATCTATATGGTCCAATCGGTTTAGCATATATAATATCACTAAACTATTTTACTACATATATATTCTCTCTACTAATACTTTGTAAATTTCATATTAAAGCACTAGACATAATCATGTAATTAGTATTCCACAGTATTTAGTGTTTCTATCCACTGCACTATGTACTTATGCACTCAGATTATTTTCTTCAGGAAGTAGGAATCTCCTCATATTGACTTTGACTCCTAGCTCAATATTATTCATCTTAGATAGCTTCATTCTATCTTAAATCAAAATACTGTCCAGCCTTTTCTTGTACATTTCTAATCTGACTTGGAATTAGCCATTTTCCAAGAATGCCTGAGGAATGGTATAACAAGATCATAATACTGAAAAATTATTACTAAAGTGATCTTTGTTCCTATGCCTTATCAATGAGCAGAGATAATAAATATTTATGTACATTCATGCATATATACATGCATACATACATAATACATACTTATATACATAAAACAGTTTGTTTTACTTCTTTAATAATATTTATATATCTGCTTTTTCCCTTGATAAAATGATATTTATTAATGACACAGCTACATGACATTTTTGGTTTGGTTTACAAAGCATGTAGACCAGATTTAGCACACTAATCCTACCAACAACAAGCAGTGGTTGTTAATAATAGTTTTAAGAGTATGCAATTTGTTCAAAAATAATCTTTATAAAATTAAATTCTTACAAATTTAGATATTATTATAATGCATTTCCATATATGAATATATTATCATTACCTTGGCTTTTCTGTATATATAATTCATAGCTAGTTATTAAGAGTTAACTTTGTTTTAATATATACAGACACAGAAATTACTGTATTGTTAGACATTTTTCCGCTCCCCCCCCACTTTTAGCACATGAGAATCAATCTTAAGTGTTATGCTTAGATTCCAATATAAACCTGAACTAGCTTTCCCTCATAAAACCTTGTCCGAATCTAACAGGTATGGTGATTTATGCCTTTAGGTATAGCCACTCAGAAAGGTGAGGGAGACAAGTACAAGTTTAAGGCCAGCCTGGGCAATATTAATATATGCCTCTGCTATGAATATGTATCTGAAAATTATTGAGGAAAGTATTGTGTTTAAATAGTATTATAAAACCATTTATTACTTGTGGATCTTAGTACCTGAGCTATTGGTGTTCTGTTCAATATGTGGAAATCCATGAGAGTAATCCACCATATAAACAAACTTAAAGACAAAAACAACATAATCCTCTCATTAGATGCTGAAAAGGCCTTTAACAAAATCCAACACCCCTTCATGTGAAAAGCCTTAGAGATACAGTGCACATACCTAAACTTAAGAAGAATAAGACCAGTGTGACAAGAGTTTCAAGTCTCTGAAGAAGAAAATTGAGGAAAACATCAGAAGATGGAACCATCTCCCATGCTCATGGATTGGCAGGATTAACAATGGAAATAAGAAAGTGTCTTCAATAAATGGTACTGGTCTAACTGGATGTTCTTAAGTCATCTTAATGTTTATTGGCCTTTGTTGCATATGCTTAAAGCTAGTCAAATTACAAAATATACTTAAGGAAAAATAACTGACTATCTACCATTACTATTGTTGCTACTTGGGGAAAGAAACTAAAAATTCCAGATTTTTCCCACTCTTGTCTTAGTTTTTACTTGAAATATGAAGACTTTATCTTAGTACAATTCCTAAAAATATAGTTTAACATGGATGTTTAATTTAATTTAATTTTTAACATAATATTTGTCTTTTTCAGGATTGCACTGTATATGAAACTGAAAATAAAATTCTTCATGTGGTAAGTAGACGTGGATATATTTTTATCCATTAGACAATATTTAATTAGCAATTAAAAGGCTATGGCTTACAAAAAGGAATCCATAATAATCAGACCATTAACCTACATTAATTCATTGTATTTTTACATTTTAGGAAACCTATAAAAGAATCAAAACACATTAGTTATGGCTATATTATACTCAGAAAAGTTGTATTTTGTTGTCAGTTAATAGATTGCTTCTGCTGCTGCTGCTTCTTATTCTTCCTCTTCTTCCCCTCCTCTTCTTCCTCCCCCTCCTCTTCTTCCTCCTCCTCCTCTTCTTCCTCCTCCTCCTCCTCCTCCTTCCTTTTTTGGTAAATCTACTTCCTAATGAATGCCCACCTGTTTACATACCTTCCTCACTTCTGCTGAGAGAACATGGACCTTCTACAGCTGCTGTGTTAGAATCCATGTGTCATGCCATTTTTCTTCTTTGTTTATGGCTTTGGGATTCATTAATTATTTGGATACATACACAAATGTTATTTTGTATCTCAGGAGTTAGGCATTTATTAAATATCTCACCTAAGTATATGGGGAGGAAACATGAACTCGGAATGGCAGCAATGTTTAGTCAATGTTCTTCCCCTCATTGTGGAGCAGTGATGACCTTTGGTCTCAGAAAAGAGTAATTAATGTACCCTTCTCCTGTTCTTCTAGGAAGGGAAAATAACTAGCCTTAACTCTTTTTAGGTCCCAACTCTTCATAGGCTCTGGAGAATAGAAAGGAAATACTTTTTATTTAAGTTATATACATATATATTTCAAGCAGTAGTTTAAATTTTATAAGCATATTGTAGATTGAGTAGTAATCCTGAAGTTCATTCAAAATATAAGACTGTTTTGTATTATTTGTTGTTTATATATGAACACATGCATGTAACTCAACACACATGTGGCATTCAGAGGAAATTGTGGAAGTAGCCTCTTACGTACAATGTGAGTTCCAGAGATTGAACTCAGGGCATCAGGTTTGACAGCAAATATTTTTTTCACCACTGATTCACCTCACCAGCTCCAAATCTAAGAAACTTTTTGGCCACTATGTGAAGCCAATGATACTATATGTAGAAAGTTCCATACCTGATCTCATATGATGGGAGTCTTTCACAATTCAGGCTCACAACACAACTGTGTCAACATTGCCAAGGAAAAGATGACTCTATCAGACCTCACCAAAAGTTTCGAACTTTTTTTTTCATGTATCTAATGCAAGAACTCCTGCAAAGGTTAATGAAATGAGGTGTGCACCAGCCAACTCCAGATTCTTCATAAGACCTATGTCTATTCTGTGGTTTGTTTGTTTATTTATTTATTTGTTGCTTATTCTATCTGTGATAAAAAGATATTGCTAAAAACACCCCAAAATGTATATAGATAATTGATACATGTCAGTGAA
Organism: Montemys delectorum; assembly: GCA_019843815.1. NCBI lineage: Eukaryota > Metazoa > Chordata > Mammalia > Rodentia > Muridae > Montemys > Montemys delectorum. The sequence continues at coordinate 24,729 of JADRCD010035513.1, forward strand.
AAACGAAGATGAATTGATCTGTAATGCAAAAGTAAGCTATTGAAGATATTGGACAAGGAGTGTAAGTATGAAACTTCTTAAAGAAGAATGTGATATTGGAAGACCACTATGCATGTCCTAAAAAATACAAAAGAATGAACTGTTAAAGAACTATGCTAAAATGCTGAACAAAATTCCATATAAATTAAAAAGTAAAAATCCCATTGCATTGTAATTAAGACCTTCCATTCAATATGCTGATCATGATGAAAGAACAGATCTACCTCAGTACATTGAAATTTGAAGGGATTTTGTACACTAGTTGCAGAAATTAAGATAAGACTTAGCCTGAAAGTTTTAAAGATGTATTATTATAAAGCTTCTATTGATGGAAACAAGAAAATATGCATTAAGTAGATATCAAAAGAAGGTTATGCCATCATTGAGTCTATAGTTGTTCATTCATTGGCTGGTGGTAAAATAGTCAAAATGGTTCTGAATCTAGATCATCATAATAGTTACAATGAAGATGGATTTTTTAAAACAACAGAGTAAGTTGACACAGTGAAAATAGATAATGGGCTTATTGGAGGAATAAAGAAATGTTCATTTATAACGTAATAAGAAATCATTAATAGTTTATATGATCAAGGAGAGACTTCTGAGACAAAATTTGTTTTTAATGGGGTAGATGACTGTGGAAGAAACATATTTTTAGATGTATCTAACACAGTGCTCCCTTATCCCTAGGAGACCTATTCCTTGATCCCTTAAGTGCTTTTAACAGTCTCAACCTGTGGGTTGCAACCCCTTCGGGTAGTAAATGACCCTTTCACAGGGGTCACATATCAGATGTCTTGCATGTAAGATTTACATTATGATTTTACATTATGGCTCATAACATTAGCAAAATTACAGTTACAAAATAGTAACGAATATAATTTTATGTTTGGGGGATCACCACAGCATGAGGAATTGTATAAAGGGGCCACCACATTAGGAAGGTTGAGAACTACTATTAATCTTTCTTCTTAGCTAAAACAATAAGACACCTTTTGCAATAACCTTTTAATCAAAATACATCTTAGAGACTGAAAGTCTGTAGTTGGATAACAGCAGCTATAGGTATCTTGATGATGTAATTTGTGTTATTCTGTTACTCTGAGCATTGACTTCCACTGTGTCAATGGTACATCTCATTTTTGCTATTGTACTTATGTGTGAATAAGTACAGGGGAGTGGCTGCTTTTCTGGCTCACATAAATTTAGAGTAAGCACTTATAGTTCTTGTGAGTTGCTAAAATGTTGGTACCATTTTTTTTCTGATAGTTCAGGGTACATAAACAGTTATTTTCAAGGAAAATATCTGAAATAATACTTAAATTTCCATATGAGATACATATAAAGCACATGAATTTGGTGTCTATATTTGGATTACATTCCCAAGTTGTTCCATCATGTGTATGCAAATTTTCCACAATAAAAAAATCCATAATCCCAAACGGATTCTGCTCCAAAGCATTTTTGATAAGACATACCCAACCCATATCTCATTTCATCATACATTTACAGTAAAGGAAACTGTGGGCTGCAGATATTAAAACATTTGAGTGCTGACTTTGAACATAGATCATGAACATGCGTTTTTTAGCTTTAGTAGTTATTAGCAGGTCCAATTCCCCAAGGCCTTGCCAATTGTGTTGTCCTGTTTCTGGTGGGACTCAGGGCTACTTATTACTTATTCATGTTGTTTCAATTATTAGGAAAAGGAGAAGACCCTTTATATGTTACTTTTTTTTATTTCCTTTGAGGGTCTGTTTTATTGGCATTGAGTTTTCTGCAACAATGACTGTTCCTCCTAGACTATTGAATTTCCTTAAACTTTGACCCATTGCTATGGGTTCTTCATTGCATTTACTTCAAGGCTTTTATTGACGTTAGCGTGTATGTCCTGATTTTCATTTTGTGCAGGTTTTCAGGAATAATCTCTTATTTTTGTGAAAACACTTGCATTTAATTTCCCCTATTCATTGTCTGCTAGAAACATAAGATCGAAAGACTTAATAATTGCACTTATTTTATATATTAGCTTCATTTT